>VMDO01005685.1:64317-108903 GCA_007922755.1 Pedetes capensis | reverse complement strand
GGGTAAGGGGTAACCTATATGAATGATGCTTATCAAATTGCATATATGAAAATTGTCACAACGAAAAGCATGTCAAAATGAATCACATTATGATGTACATTAAAAATTTCTAATAAAAAAAAAAAAAGAAGGTGTTTCCTTCTTAGAAAAAGTCACTTGATTATTTGTTCTGGTGAACCAAAAGAAATGCCACCACTAGCAACTTGAGCTATTAAGTATTAGACATGTTCTCAACTTCTACTTAGGCTGTCTAATCTTCCTAACACAACTTTGAATAGCAATTAGTACCCCATTTTAAAGATAAGGAAACTGAATCACAGAGAATTGCAGAGTACCATGTAGGCAGAGCTGAAGTATTATAAAACACGAAAGATGGCGACAGCCATTGAAAATTTGAGTTATGATTTACAAAAGGTCATGAGGGTTTCTCTTTCATTTCCCTGCTTAACTCTTACTGTTTTCTTTCCGACAGATTCTCATTCTATGGCTGAGTAGCTGATGCTGGCCTGATATTCACTGTGTAGCCCAGGCTGTCCTTGAACTCACAGCAATCCTCCTGCCTCAGCCTCCCCAGTGCCAGGGTTACAGATACATGCCACTATATTAACTATTCTTTAAACAGAAGATTGTAACATCAATTCCTTCTTCATTATATAAAATTTGTGGGGAGAGCTTTGGAATATTACAATGCTTGGAATCTACAGCCATGTGTTATTTTTCATATGACTAGGTGGGATGAGACTAGCTTATTAAAGTTATGAAACTGGAGTTTTCCTCTTGTTAACAGTTCATTTTTATTTGTTGAAACACTATCAAAGAAAAAAATAGGAATATAATCCCAAAGTACAATATTCTGCCTTCTTTTAATAATGGTATAAGCTATGTTATATATTTTCAATTAACAAACCAAATCTATGTACATCCTGCTTTTCCACAGACAAAATACATAATATAAAATGAACAGTCTATGCATTTGAACATCTCAATTTAATTACTTTAACATCACTTAACAATGACAGAGCTTTTACATACCTTTCTAAGTACCATACACTAGAAACAGTTTAACTTTCAACAATGCTGTTCCTTCATCTAAAAATTACTCATGACAAATTGTAAGTGGCACATTAAATGACCATAACTAATTCACAGTCAATTATGAAATTAAAAGGGGATAATGCTTATAATAGGATAAATTATTTTTATAAAAACTACTTCTTCATTCTTGACTCCATTCCCAATTTTGTAGAAATATAGTATACTACATCAAACATCAGTTAAAAAAATACTATATATATATACAAAGCATCGTTCAAGGCATTGTGGTAATAAAAATATAATTTCCCATATCTTAGGAACATATAATCAGGAAGTGAGGTAAAGTATAATACATCATTTTATATTTTTATTTAATAAAATCGAAATGGCTTTTACAGACATTCAAGTGCCAGGAAATTCAAAGTAGATAAAAGGAGAATTTAATGGGATAAGTTTCCCCTCTTCTGAGAAATCCTTTGGGGACTCCAAGCACCCCAAGCTCCACCTTGACTTAGATCTCAACTGTTTTTGTTCTGTTATTCTTCTGCTAAGGCTATTTATACTTTAGATTGCAGCACAAATGTCATCTCCCTCATTTACCACACTAAGACATACGTACCTATAACATGCTTTGGCGGCATGCTGTATTTGTCTTTCATAGCACATATAATTAATGTAATTTGAAGAATTATCTTTTCCCTTGTTGTTGCAGTACTGGGGGCTGAACCCAGAGCCTCACACATGCTAGGCAAGTGTGAGTGGCACTTGAGTGGCCACCTGAGTGGCATTGAGTGGCACCTCCCACCCCATTTATTTATTTGTTTCTTTGTTTACTTAAGACAGGGTCTCACTAATTTGCACAGGCTGCCTCTGGTGTTGAACTCATGATCCTTCTGCTTCAGCCACCCTAGTCACTGGATTACAGGCATGCACCCTGGCATCTGGCTTTGAATAATTCATTTGCTTTTTGCCTACTCAGTAAGCTCAGTTCTCTGTTCTAGGGTGTTATGGCTTAGATCTAAATGTCCCCCAAAGATCATGTGCTTTAACATCTGGCCCCCAGTTTGTAGTATTGTTTGTGGAGGCTATGGAAACTTTGGGAGGCAGGATCTAGCTTTTTAGAAATGAATCCCTGGGGCCAGGCCTTTGGAGATTTTTACCTGGCCCTGCACCCCAGTCACTCTCTGGCTCCTGCCTCACAATATCATGAGGTTCTGTGCCAGAGGCCCTGCCTCTACCACTACCACACCTGCTCTGCTGCCATTATGGACTGATCCTCTAACTGTGAGCTTCCAATAAATATCTCTTCCCCAGTAAGTTTGCTTGGGTTGGTTTTTCTGCAACAGTCACAACAGTTGACTAAGACACAAGGCTTTTCTCTTGGGCTTGTACATGGAAAGCACTTAGGGAGCATGTGTGAAACTAGTAAATACTTGTGTGGGTTGTGGGACAGGACAATGGCTCTGTTAATAAATCTAGGCCTTGGAGCTGAGAGAGAAAAGGAGGTAAAAGTGAGATATGTTGGGGAAGATAGGAGCAGTGAAGTCCAGGTAGGTCCAACTATTTTGTGCTTCAGGGGAATAAACTGACCTGGAAAAACCCGATGCAACTCCAACATGGCAGATGAAATTTTACAAGTGACAAAATTCACTAGAAAAATGATTTTAAAAATTATAGTTAGGGATATAGTTCAATGGTAGAGCACTTGACTAGCATGCATGAGGCCCTGGGGTAAATGATATTCCTTGGCTCAAAAACACAAATGGCTTGCCAGGGAGAAATGAAGTAGCACAAAATAATTGGTCTGGTGATGGTTGAGCTCCTGGCCACCTTGGGCGGCCCCACCACCTCCTATGATTTAGCCTCCCTGTGAACTTCGAGGTGGCCGAGGTGTGCAAGATGGCCAGTGATGCATAGTCAGTGGCAGGTGAATACAGTGGCGGGCACACGCAGCCCCTTGGTCACAAGGCATTACCCGGGCTGTATGCTGGCAGACAGATCCTGCAGCCAATCACAAGGCTACAGGGATCATCACCAAGGAGAGGAAAGAGGCTGAGAGGTAGATGCAGTTGATGCCACTGGCCCTCAGAGGGAGTGACCAAACAAGAAGAAGATGTGGCTCAAGATCATCAAGCAAGAAGGTACAGGCACAGAAACACCCTTGACTGGGGACAGGTCTTTGTCCACTACACTGACTGCCTGTTAGATGGCGCAGAGTTGGACCTTGTTCCGGATGGCAAGGACGAACTCTCCCCTCACATGGGAAAAGCAACTGTCTATGCCTCCCTTGCTGGGGGTGGACTGTCTAACGTCTTGAACACCTGTCTTCCAGGACTGAGTGATCTTGTGGCATGCTTCAAGCCAGAATATGCCTATGGGTTGCGGGTAGCCCTCCAAAGATTCCCCCTCAAAGCCACCCTTATGACTGAGGTGAATGTCCGGCCACCGAGATCTGAGCAAGGAGCCAAACTGTCTCAGCCCAGTATGGCTGCCCTCCAGCCCTTTCTGCCTCTTGGAGACACACAGCCATGGCAGGAAAAATGGAGAGGGTAGCTGGCTCTGCTGCTCCAGAGAGTGGCCAGCAATGGACTGTGATTCATATTCCTGGCTCTTCCCCCCATGAAGTTGATTTGCAGCTGCCTGGAGGAAGGACCAAGGATCTCAGGAAGCCAAAGCTCTGGGTTAGTAACTCCACCATGAGCTGGAATCTGCTGTGGCACGTAGGAATTTGCATATTTCTCTTATTACCTGGATGTGAATGCGAGTGGGGTCGGCTGGAATCATTTCTGTGAGATTTGTCCAGCCAATCATGTTAGTCCACAGGCAGCCCTATCCATAGGTGTTGACCACCTCCATCTTGTCCAGTGTGCTGAGCAGCAATGGAACCTGAAAAATGTAGATGTCCTCGGGCAGAAGCTCTAGGCTTGGATTTGAATATGTGATTGTAGCTTGTGGCAGGTGGCCTGGAGCAGTGGTGGCTGAGATCTTTGCTGTGTCCCTCTCTTCAAAGTAGTCTTGGACTTGAATGGGCCACTCAATGATGAGCACTTCCATTACCCTTTGGAGAGATGGCAAGGTCTCCCTGAGAAGTTCCATGTTGGACTGGCCCTGGTTGGGGCCAGAGGCATCCTTCTACATGATGTCTGCGGGCAGGTAGTGGAACATGCTTTGCAGCACGTTTGAAGTAGCACCATCTTCTGGTTCTAAGAAGGGCTTGAGCATCCTGAAATCACTGATGGTGCTCATGACCTTCAGCCTGGTGGAGCTGGAGATGCACCTCAATGGTGTCTCCCTGATTACCTCTGCGATGAAGGTTACCACTTCTAGCTTTGGGGGGATGCTGTATTGCAAGGTGACTGGCTAGTGGCTCAGGATGTTTGTCCCATGAGTCAGGGCATTCAGGTCATGCAGCTTCAGATCTTTATCCTTCCCCACAATGCTCCTGGGGTAGTGCCATAGGACCAAGGTCAGGGGCTGTCCACGTGATAGAAGACAATTCCCTTGCTCTCTGACATAAGCTTGCTGTGGCTTAGGTATCCAGAGCAGCTCCCATCCACCTTGTTCCTTCATCAGCTGGAGGATGGCAGTGTGTCCTGGTCTGTGAACGTGGTAGCTTCTCCTCACAGGGCTCCAGGAATGCTCTTCCTGTCTGGCAGCGCCTCCTGGGCCATGTTCAAGATGGACGATGGTATTGTGCTCACCACCAGGGCTTTGGTGAGATCTGCAGGGGCACCCAGAGAATCTGTGTGGGAAAGCCTTCTCTCCTTCCTCCTGCTCAGTGCAGGAATCTACCCTTTCCGAGATCACCAGCTGTCATTTTGATGACCACCAGTGACTGACTGGAAAGCTGTCCTCCTCCTCCTGATCCAGGCTCTTCTCAGGCCCCTCCAGGATCTGCAACATCGTTGGGCTCTCCTCCACCCATAGCTGCCCACATTCAAGCTGCTAATGCAGTGCAGGAGGTCCTGGGATGCAGGGCATGGAAGAGCCGGCAGGGGCTCACACCAAACTTCCTTTGTCTATAGGGCATCAGGGAAGAGCAGACCAGGTGAGTGAGGAGTTTCTGCATGGAGATGACCTGGGTGGGCTTGCGGCAGAAGCTGCTGAGACCAGGCATCTGGCCCAGGGACCAGGCCTTCAGAGCTACCTCTCATGGCCACACTCAGGATCACGAAGGACATGATGCTGCTGAGGTCACAGATGGAGGTGACCAGCTTGGGAAAAGACCCCGTTGTGACCAACAATCAGGTTCTTTGCTTGCTGTTTTTAGTTCCCCTCCATTTTAATGACAACTAGGAAACGGAAACTGGTAGAGGAAAAACGGGTTTATTGACAGTTTGGCTAAACTGAAAAGAGCAAACAGTTCTAAAATTCTCTTTGGCTTCCTGTGGCTGTCCTCATCTTTTATAGGAAAGATGAAACCAGAGGCTGAAACCAGGAAATTTGTGGACTCGGCTAAGAAGCAGGACAGCTTGGACTCTTACAGTCTTTGTGGGAGGGAGACCCCCTGGTAGGACCTACCACATCAGGCTCCCTGAAGGAACCTGCATTCTCTCTGGCTCTGTCCTTTCAACAGGGCAGCTGCATGCAGCCTCGGTCCTCTGCCTCCACCTGCAGGAGATGTCCCTTCCTCCCGTGTCCCACACATTGGTCAGGGAAGATAAGGGAAGCAACACTGAGGGCTGATGACATGTACAGCAGGAGGGAGCACGGTTAATCCATATGTAGGGTTTTGGTGCACATTGGCGGGGTATCCTCTTCCTTCTTTCTTGCCACTTAGAGTATCTTAGAGGGTTCTCCATGTTGCGTTCCGAGAGACCTAATTCCAAGTCCCTTTCAGCCATCTTGAACATGACTGTGTCTTAAGTCCTTGGCTCTGTGGGCCATCTGCGAATCACTTACGGCATTTTCCAGAGCTGAATGTGGCACATCAGGCTGTGGTGGGATGTTCCCACCTCTGGAGAATTTTTTATTGTCCCACAAGAAAGAGATAAATGTGACAATTTTTTTAAAAGAGCATTTCTTTCTCTCTGTGACTTTGATGACAAAAACTACGAGGAAATTATTGATCATCTGGCAGAGCCTGGAAGTACAGGAAAGCTGGGACTGCAAACATTCAGCCCCAGGACCACACCCTGCTCCTCCTTGTCATCCAGTGCACATTCTGGAAGAGCTGAAGGCTGTTATGAGCGTGGCTGGATCCTCAGACTCACAGCCTAATAATACCACTTGATGGTTGTATAATTTGGCCATCACCCCTACCAGATTTAGCCACAGAGGTTGGCATTGGTTAAGAGAGTACAGAAAGTTAAAAAAAAAAAAAAAACACTGGCCTTGTATTCAAAAACTTGCCTGTTTCTCTTTCCTATGTCATAAATTCTTTAACCAATCTATAAGTCTCATCTCCAATTCCATTCTATAATACACTAACAGAGCTAAGGCCTTGGAATTCGAGAACAATGAATTTCCACTAGGGGCTCCTACAAAGTAGTCCTGTGTCTATCGTATCTTTGTTTTTCCAAAGACTAACATGATGGCTAAAATATGCCTGACTTTGTTGTTGCTGTTAGGTGCGGTAGAGTCTGCATAGTGACCCTACATACAACAGGCAAAACACTATTGTCAGTGCTTCTCTGCTGTTCATAGGGTTTTCAATGGCTGTTTTTAGGAGTGGGTTCCCCGGTCCTTCTCCCAAGCCTACAGCACGTGGTGCTCCCAGGTATTCTCCCATCCAAGTACTAACCAGGCCCAACTCTGCTTAGCTTCCGAGATCTGACAGGATCAGATGCCACAGGGGTACGGGTACAGTCCCATGCCTGATTTTAAATCTCCCCAAATACAGTATTTGCTAACTACCACCTTCTCAACTATAGTATTTGCTAACTATATGATCATAACTAATTTATGTATCATCTCTGTGGCTCAGATAATTCCTCTATCCATGCAGATAATATAAGTTACCCCATAGGGAGTTTTATGCATAGCATGCACTCAAAAATGAGTCCCCTTCTTACCCATTCTCTTTCCCATACCCTTTGTTCTTCACTATTCTTTGAAAACCACAGCAAACTCTAACTCTTAAATCAACCCTTCTTTGGAAATCCCATTAAGGGAAGGTTCACCCCTGCTGGTTGATGAGAGTAACTAATTATTTTATGCTACCTGAAGAGAGGTATTCTGAAAGGCTTCCTTCCACATTTATAGATAACAAAATGAGAAACCAAGATGGGAAATCAATCATCCAATCCCAGACAGCAGAAGCAGAAGCTGGGAAGCCAAGTTGTGAAAGCAAAGCAATGTACATTTCCACTCCTCACTGCTTCTCTTAAACTGAGGACTTAGCTGGATCCCTGTCTTTGGTAAGAAGGATGACAAGGGCACAAAAACCCCAGACGACTGGGTGTCACTAGCTGGTGTAATGCATCAACAACGAAGAAAAAAGCTAATCAGAGTCTTTGTTTACACTTTTACGCAAGGAATGGGGCATTTACTCCAAATTCCAGGACTCTAAGCCATGATTAATGGACACTTCCTAGCTATTGAGTAGAACGTGCAGATCTTCACTGACTTGGATTTTTAGTAATAACATAGTTTTTTCCTTTCTTGAAGGAAACAGATATATGGTTGTTGCTAGGTGCCGTTGAGTCATGTCTGACTCATAATGACCCTCATAGGGTTTTCAATGGCTGGGTTTTTTTTTGTTTTGTTTTGTTTTTCAGGTTGCCTCTGGGAGTGGATTACCACATCCCTTATCTCATTTTTGTGGTGCTGAGAACCAAACCTGGGACCTGAGAGACCACAGAGTGGCGCTCTACCAACTGAGCTAAATCCCAGTCCTAGAGATATATGGCTGTTGGTTCAAATTCCCCAGTCATCTTCAAAGTAAAATTACCCATTACTTCTGCATTGCCAGGTAGCCTATCCAGGTTGAATTTTTATATCTAAAGTGGTAAGTGCCCCAAGTCTTGCATATCCTGCTGTTTGATTATTGCAAAACCGAAACAAGACACTGTTAAGAATATCTATGCTTTCATTTAAAAGTTGAATCTTCTGAGCATTCATTACTTACCCTTTAATTCCTCTGTAGATAATCTCCACCAAAAAGTTTTCTGACCAAAACACTTGAACAAAAGCAAATTGCATCAAGATGAAAAAAACCTTAATTTCACCTCTAAAAAGTCAAAAGAATATAAATATATAACTAATCACTTGATCCACTTACTATTAAGAAAAAATAAAACAATCTTGAGGCAGTTATCTTAAATGTGCTGTTGTTGCTGTTGTTAGGGTCTGACTCATACTGACCCTACGTACAACAGAACAAAACATTCCCGGATACTATGCCATGCTCGGCACCATGTCGCTGCTTCTCTGCTATTCATAGGGTTTTCAATGGCAGATTGTTTTGGGATTGCTTCAGGAATGGGCTGCCAGGTCCTTCTCCCATGTTTGGAGTGCTGGGGATCGAACCCAGAGCCTCCAAGAGAGCAGAGCAGTGCACTACCAACTGAGCTAAACCCTAGCCCAGATGTGCATTTAATGCTGTAAAAATAAGACAGCCTAAGAAAGACCTCAAAAACATATGGCGAAATAGTTAAAATTACGATCTTAAACATATAAATGTACAAGGAACAGAAGGCTAGTCTACACCATGCATCAAACTTAGAATTATAATGAAAAG
This sequence comes from Pedetes capensis, assembly GCA_007922755.1. NCBI lineage: Eukaryota > Metazoa > Chordata > Mammalia > Rodentia > Pedetidae > Pedetes > Pedetes capensis. The sequence goes on along the minus strand of VMDO01005685.1, from coordinate 100,187 downwards.
TGCATGTTGTTAAGGACTACCCTCCCTTCTTATTGTTGTTAGGTGCCCTTGAGTCGGTATCCGACTCATAGTGACCCTACATACAACAGGTGAAACACTACTGTCAGTGCTTCTCTGCTGTTCATAGGGTTTTCAATGGCGGATTGATATTTTGGGGGAGTGGGTTGCCGGGTCCTTCTCCCAAGCTTACAGCACCTGGTGTTCCCAGGCGGTCTCCTATCCAAGTACTAACCAAGCCTGACCCTGCTTAGCTTCCGAGATCTGATGGGATCAGATACCAGGGCTAAGGTTGCAGGCCCATCCCTTCTTAGAAATGGTTAGTTTGTATACAATGTCAATCTTTTCAATAAAAGGATGCAGCATTGAATTTTGACTTCTCTAAAACCATTTTAAGCAGGAGTTTAAAGGAACTGTTGCTGTATTATTATATACTTGCAGCCTCTACAAGATAACTCAGAAAATGCCAGTCTGTAACTGACTGAGGTCCTCACTGGGTTGGCTGTAACCTGACTCATTTCTAAGCACTCTCTTCTGTCTGTCTATGTCAGCTGTAAGGCATGCTTTACAATCTTATATTTTTCCAATACTTGCTAATGCTGTACAATTGGAAAGGACCTTAGAAGTCATCAGATGAAACTGTTCATTTACAGATGAAGAATATTTGTCTATGGTGAATGAACTGATTGGGTCAAAGTCATTTGGGTTTCCTGGGTATTAAAACTGAAAATGTATCCAGGTGACCTCACCCCAGACTGCTGGGTCACTTCCTCTTTCACATGCTTACTTTTGCCCAACTTCCAAAATGATAAATGATAAATCTGAGGCAGGGGCTGCGTTAACTCTTTTTGTGAAATACCTGAAATTTGCAATTTGAAATTTGCAAATTGAAATTTGAAATTTGCAAATTAGCATCGACTGATTGCCTTGACAGATTACACCTATTTATAATATGCAGAGGAAAACAAATGAACTAGAATATTGCCAGAAAGCTGTCTTCATATGTTCCTCTGACCGTCTTCTTGATAAAGATAAGGATGCCCTTGATGATGAGGTACTAGTTTTTCTCTTCCTCAGTAGCTTGAAAATTTGCTTCTCTAGACTATTATCTTCTAAACTTTTATTTCACCTCGTTGAAATCTTAATTAACCATATCATCATACCTGACAGGCATCCTTTAGCAATTCTGTACTGCTTCCCCCCTACCTAGTTTCTGCTTTTGCTAAGGACATCCATCTTGAACGCATGGACATCCTCCGTTGGCAAACAGTGAGCATACTGATCCTGAAAGCAAACTGGAAAATCTATTTGGTTTTTTTCTTTTTTTTTTTTTTTTCCGGTACTGGGGGTTGAACCCAGGGCCTCGTGCTTGCATGCTTTGCAAGTGCTGGACCACTGAGCCACTCCCTCAGCCCATTTCTTTTTTATTACTTTTTGAGATAGGGTCTCACTATGCAGACTGCCTTTGGTCTTAAACTTGCAATCCTCCTGCCCCTTCCTCCCGAGTCATTGGGATTACAGTTGTACACCACCACGCCCAGCTGAAAGATCTATTTCTATAGGCCATTTACAATCAACTCAATCTAATTAGTAGAAGAATTAAAAGCATGTATTTTTGGACATGGTGGTGCATGCCTCTAATCTCAGCAACTTGGGAGGCTGAGACAGGAAGATCGTGGAGTCAAGACTAGAGGCAGCCTGAGTAATTTAGCGAGACTTTGTCTCAAAAAAAAAAAAAAAAATGTGGGCTAGGAGTGCAGGCCAATGGTAGAGCACTTGCAAAGCATGTGTGAGGCCCTCGGTTCAACTGCCAAGGACATAAGTAAACAAACAATAGGATGAATATTCTATTATGCATCACAAGGATCCCTTCCTTTCTCTATGCTCATATCCTGCTTAGAGAATGCCTCCAAGAAGGAGAGCTAAACCAGACAGGGAGAGAACCTAGGGCCCTAGGAACCCAGAAAGGATAGCTGTGCCTCCTGTGTTTTGGAAGGACATTTCTTGTCTTTGTACCTGAATTCTTCTGTCTCAGCTAAAATGACAAATGTGTGCAGCCAAGCCCAGGGCTAATTCCAAGGCAAAAGAGATAAGCAGCAGATCCCATACCCAAGCAACTCGTCAGGCTTGTGGGGAAGGCTTCCTGTGGTTTCCACAGTCAGCCCAAAGAAATTCAGTGTTTTTTTTCCTGGAGACTCTGCTGCTAACACTTGACTCTGAGCCCCTCTGGAGAGGCAGGTACATTTCATCTCCTAGTTGTTGTTAAGTGCCGTCCAGTCGGTATCCGACTCATAGCGACCCTCTGTACAGCAGGGGAAACGCTATTGTTAGTGCCTCTCTGCTGATCATAGGGTTTTCAATGGCAGATTGATTTTTGGGAGGGGGTTGCCAGGTCCTTCTCCCAAGCCTACAGCTTCTGGTGTTCCCAAGCAGTCTCCCATCCAAGTACTAACCAGGCCCGACCCTGCTTAGCTTCTGAGATCTGACGGGATCGGATGCCACAGGGCTACGGCTGCAGGCTCATCTCCTAGAGGAAAGCCTAACTTACAGATGGGAGTTTCCAGCCATTTCTCTTTCTAACAATAAATTAAACAACTGAGTACACTTATTCAAAGAAGTAAAACACAAAAAACAAAAACAAAAACCAGATACTGCCTCTCCATGATTCCTTCATAAAAGATACAGAAGGAAATGCAATGAGAAAATACAGTATTTTTAGTATTTTTATTTGTTGAATGAAGTACCTTCTACCATAATTTACTCTGAACATTTGTACACTAATTCCCTAAGGGAATAGAGGATTTCTAATAGTTAATTGCCTGCAGCCATAGCCCTGTGGCATCTGATCCCGTCAGATCTCGGAAGCTAAGCAGGGTCAGGCCTGGTTAGTACCTGGATGGGAGACCGCCTGGGAACACCAGAAGCTGTAGGCTTGGGAGAAGGACCGGCAACCCTATCCCAAAAATCAATCTGCCATTGAAAACCCTATGAACAGCAGAGAAGCACTGACAATAGTGTTTTCCCTTTTGTACAGAGGGTTGCTATGAGTCGGATACCGACTGGATGACATCTAACAACAAACAATAGTTAATTGAGAACAGTTTGTGAAATTCAATTCATTACTATCCAAATACATCTGTGACCTACCCAGTAGGAAACTATTTCAATGGAAATCATTTTACTGAATACAGATTAATGAATGTGTGGCTCACTACTACTACGAGAGACAAGCCTTCAACTCTCTTTACAAACAAGCTTCAACAATGATACATATATAATGGTATTCAGGGTATTACAGACTTCATTTCTAATCCTGTAAAGTGAATAAACTGATAAACTCAGTTACTACACTAGTATATCCCCAGTTTTTACCTTTTATCTTCTTTTATTTTCATTTGATGAAGTAAATTGTATGACTGGGTATGGTTGCGCGTGCCTGTAATCCCAGCACTCAGGAGGCTGAGGCAGGAGGATCATGAATTTGGGGCCAGCCTGGGTGACATAGAAAGACCCTGTCTCAAAAATATTAAAAATAAAATGAATTTATTAATGTAATACTTAAAATGACTCATAATACGTGCGATATTTATTAGTTGCATAGAAAGGTATTTGATATTTATTATTTCTGCTATTTTTAGCAGCATTCTCTCAAACTCCTAAGTTCTTGGCTCTTCATAAAATTAATTCTTGGATTCCATAAAGTACAGATCAAAACTCTTTACATAAACACCTGCAAATGAATTAATTACACAGGTTGGCGAATGCTCCCTAATTCTAATGTATTTTTTTATATTTAAATATATTTAGATTCTACAACAATGCTGTGCTCGCTTGCTTTATATTAAGTTAATGAAAGCAACATATGTGTAACACTTGTAAAATCTGAAGAATTATTCATCCTTATTTTTCCTCTTTCCTTGTAACAGAAGTAGGTTATGAAACCAAAGACAGATTTGTTGTCATTAGGTGCCATCGAGTTGTTCCTAGTCATAGCAACCCTGTACGACAGATGGAACTCTCCCCAACACTGTGCCATGCCTAACACTACGTCACTGCTTCTTTGCTCTTCATAGGGTTTTCTATGGCTGATTGTTTCAGGAGTGGGATGCCAGGTCCTTCTCCCAAGCCTACAGCACCCAGTATTCCCAGGTGGACTCCCATCCAAGGACTAACCAGGCCCACCCTGCTTCGCTTTTGTGATCTGACAAGATCCAATGCCAGGGTGGTACAGTTATAGACAAAGACACATTTAGGAATCTATAAACACAATATGCAATGCCCTGTTTTATAGGGCTTAAATCTTTGTTTCTGTAACTGTTTATGTATATTAATATAGGGATATAATTTTTCATGTCAGCTATCTATCATCTACAGAAAGAACGTTTGTGTTTGTACTTGGCCAAAAAAAGCTCTTTGCAGATGAGTTTGTTCTGTTTCTACAGCTGCATAAGCTAAGTAGTGTCTACCACAAATTAATTCAATAGTTCCATTTCTTTCAAAGAAAGAGAGAGAGAGAAAGAGAGAGAGAGAGAGAGAGAGAACATTCACTGACACAAGTGAAAAAATCCTGAATTTGACAAGCACTTTCCCAGAGGTCTCATGTGGCCCAAACCTCAAATGCATGCATGCCAAGCCTTATCAAACCCACAGCCTAAACACTCTGCAGCAAACATTTCAAGAGAAAGTGATTTTACATATATACATGTCAAAATCATTACCTTGCTGTCATAAAATACACCAAATCGACGAATGGATTCTATAAAGGCAATAACTTAGCAAGGCTTTCTTAGAGGAGAAGGCAGAGACCTGTGGTCCTTAACTTGCTGGGGCTGTAGGGTTGTCTTAGGCGAACCTCTTATGACAAGACTCTTTCCAGCCTACAAATATGTGACATAAACCTTTAGAGCGAAGACGCTGTCATAATATGGGCACTGCTGCTTCAGATACTCCAGATTTGGAGAGATCATAATAGTAATGGTTCCTGTGTTGGACATTTCAGAATGAATGTCCCAACCTAAGAAGTTATAGGATGTGGGGAGAAAATTCACTTCTGCATGTCCCCCACCATACTAGGGAAACATTAAATGCATTAATTTAAACATTTAAATACTCTTTGACTCTTAACATTTAGTATCAGCTGTGCTCTACAATAAAAAAAGTATATGTGTTTTATTTTTTCTGGTCTCTTTCATTTAAAAGCATCCAATGAAATCCTTCCATACATGGCCTAAAACGAATGGTTGTCATTACATCTAACATGTAGATCAATGTAATATGTAGAAAATGTAAGTGTTGAAATTTTCTCAACTGTACTGATTAATATAAATGAAACTTATTATATTTATGTGCTCTTTAAAAGCAGTACTAAATTTCTAACAATTTAAATGTGAGTATTACATAAAATATAAATCTCAATTGATAATTTAAATACTTTCTTATTATTGGCAAATTGCTACTATTTCATACTGCGTAATATAATTTAAATCTCTATGCTCCTTATTTTCAATTGCTTGAACAATAAAATAATTTTGGAAATTCTTTTTAGGTATCATAGGTACATTTAGACATTTTTCTGTCCCTTGGTAAAGCTGGAAATTGGACCCAGAGCCTCATTCATGTTGTATGATAAGTGGTCTACCAATGATCTGTACTCTAGACACACTTAGAGGAATATTTGATCTTAAATTTCACTTCACAAATCTTGGACTAGTAATTATCACCTAAAATAGTTTTAAATTATTAAAGTCTTGGGTTGAAAAAGCCAAAATACAGCAGGTCACAGGACATGAGATGAGAGTGGGTAGGAATGAAATATGACCTTAGTTGGGAACAATAAGTAAAGAAGGTGGTATTATATAATTATTCATATAATATTATGGAGGCATTTTTAGAGACATCCCTTGTCAGTAAAACGCCAGTGCACTACAAACCATCTTGCAATGAGAGGAATTTCCACAGAAGACCAAAGATTAATTAACTGTGACTTCATCCTAAAGACTGAACCCATGTCACCGGGTGTGGTGACGCATCCCTGTAATCCCAGCATCTCGGGAGGCGGAGGCAGGAGGATTGCAAGATCGAGACCAGAGGCAGTCTGTGTAACTTAGCAAGACCCTGTCTCAAAAAGTAAAAAAATGGGCTGGGGGTGCAGCTCATTGGTCCAGCACTTGCAAAGCATGCAGGCATAAGGCCCTGGGTTCAATCCCCAGTACCACACACACACAAAAAAGACTGTACCCATAAGACTTGTGTTTCTAGTTCAGACTGATTCTTAACCTCTGTGTTTAAAAGTAGTTTTTATTGTCTAGCAGATTATATACTGATGCCAGATTGTAAACTAGTATTCGGCAGACACAGTCTTGTCACCAATGCAACTGTCATCTACCATCACTATATCCTGTTAGCCTCGATCTTATACTCTGTCTGCAAAGTGATCAGGTCTTTCCTGAGAGGCTGAAGGCCTCCTCAACCCCCTGTAGTGAATGGTGACTAAGCAATAATATATAATTATGATTAGTACAATTAGTTCAATTACTCCCTAGCTGGGGATGGTTCTGGCCAGGGTCATAAGACCCGGACCTGGTCAATGATGAGGAAGTTGTTTTTAAAAAGAGATGTTTGGAGAAAAGCTTCCCTTTTCTATATCTGGACACAGGGTGTGTGGTGATTCTGGAATAAGACTGAGGCTTAAAGTCTACATGCTGAGGATGGTAATAAAAAATAACTAAATAACCGGGGGCACAGTGCACATGCCTGCAATCCCAGAAACTCCAGATGAGGAGACAAGAAGATCACAAGTTTCAGACCAGAGGCAACCTGCATAACTTAATGAGACCTTGTCTCAAAATTTAAAAAAATTAAATAGGCTGAGGGTACAGCTTAGTTGTACAACACTTGCACAGCATGTGTGAGGCCCTGGGTTCCACTCTCCAGTCCTGCAAAAACAAACAAATAAATAAACAAGGTTTCAAGAAGAACCAGTGATGATGTCACTGAGCCCATGAATTAAATAATCATTAACCTGCCCTGAATCTAGACTTGTTCTTATGTGAGACAATGAGCTTAATATTTAGGTCTGATTTGCGTCTCTTGTTATGTGCTGCTAGAAGTATCCTAAATGACAGTAGTATATTAGACCTTCTATATGTATTTATACACAAAAAGAATCCTAAAACAAAGACACATCATTTACTATGAACAAACTTATTTCTGCACTCCAATATTCACTAGACCATGAAGACGAGAAAAAAGGATCACAATGCGTATTTAGGAGCATCTTGGCTTAGTGTAGGTGTGAAAATCTGTTGGAGATCTATGAATTATTTTCAATAATTATTTATATCTAGTATTTACTTGGGGCTGGGATTTAGCTCAGTTGGTAGAACGCCGCTCTGAGGTCCCGGGTTCCATTTCCAGCACCGCAAATGTGGGAGAAGGACATGGCAATCCACTCTCCATGCAATCCCCAAACAATCAGCTACTGAAAACCCTATGAGGGTCACTATGAGTTGGACTCGACTCGACGGCACCTAACAACAACAACAACATTATTTACTTCTTGTTGTTATGTGCCGTCGAGTCAGTATCCGACTCATAGCGACCCTCTGTACAACAGGGGAAACACTATTGTCAGTGCTTCTCTGCCGTTCATAGGGTTTTCAATGGCAGATTGATTTTTGGGAGGGGGTTGCCAGGTCCTTCTCCCAAGCCTACAGCTTCTGGTGTTCCCAGGCAGTCTCCCATCCAGGTACTAACCAGGCCTGACCCTGCTTAGCTTCCGAGATCTGACGGGATTGGATGCCACAGGGCTACAGCTGCAGGCATTATTTACTTAAAGGCCTGTTAATAGAGAAGAGACTTCCTCTAGCTCTGTTACGTAATAATAAGTGTGGCAAAACACACAGCACTCACTTCCATGTCTTCATTTGCAACAGAAGCTCTTTTTCAGGAATACTATTGGATTGTGTATGTGATTAATGATGAACACTAACAGATTCTACCTGAAGTCACCTATGTTATTTGAGCACATTCTTGCTACTGCATAAGCTGATAAAGTCACAGATACATTAAATTTTTCAAAAAACATAAATCCATTTTTTTTAATTCAAGAATCCATGTCAGTATCAGGAGAAAAATGGATAAATTTGTGTTTGCAGAGTAAGCCAGGAGAGGAAGAGCAGAAAATTGACAACTCGTTCCCATAATAATTCAGAAACCTTTCCAACAGGAATCTGCCTTATAAATAATTCACTTTTATAGAATCTTTTCCTAATAAACATCAACAGGAAGTTTATACATGGTTAATGGGTATGTGATTGCTCCAGATCAAACACGTCTACAAGGCTATAGTGGTTTAAATTTATGTCAAATGATGGAGAAGCCCATTTAGAAGTCCCTGGGGTGTCAATTGGAATACCTGTCTTCCCACCAGAGAGGAAAGTAATGAAAATGCAGCCCCACTCTCCTGCACAAGTCGGAAATTCTTGTCTTCATTCTGTATTTATCAGACGCATGACGTCCATCTTGGTTTTTAGAAAATAATATGAATTCAAGACCTGCAGCCATAGCCCTGTGGCATCTGATCCCGTCAGATCTCGGAAGCTAAGCAGGGTCGGGTCTGGTTAGTACTTGGATGGGAGACGGCCTGGGAACACCAGAAGCTGTAGGCTTGGGAGAAGGACCTGGCAACCCCCTCCCAAAAATCAATCTGCCATTGAAAACCCTATGAACGGCAGAGAAGCACTGACAATAGTGTTTCCCCTGTTGTACAGAGGGTCGCTATGAGTCGGATACCGACTCGATGGCACCTAACAACAACAACAACATAAATTCAAAGAGAATTTAATACCGTGATAAGTCATTTAGGGCTATCTTTAGTCACTTGACCACTACACACACAGTGCTTTAGAACTCCACTTTGTGTGCATATTTACACCATCTAAACATTATCACTGAATTTAATTTGACAGAATATGTTTGGGAAACAAGACCTTTTATGATGATAAATCCAGAGACAAAATTGGTTTGAGATAAAAATATGTCTCTGAAGAGAATATGTGAGATTCATCATGCCATGAGCTTTATCAATTTGTCTTTTGTTTTTATTTTTGTGGTGCTGGAGAGTAAACACAGGGCCTCATGCATGCCACAGCCCTAGACTCACATCTCATTTTTCTTCCTTTTGCTCTGTCACCTAGAAATCTTGCTTCAAAAACCCCTTACCTTACAAAGTGCCTTAGTTTTTGTTTTGTTCTGTTTTTGTGCTACTTGGGGATTGAACCCAGGGCCTCACTCATGCTTCTTGCAACTGCTCTAACAGTAGGCTGCACCCTCAGCCCATTGTTTATTTGTATTTTTTTGAGTCAGGGTCTCACTAAATTACACAGGCTGCCTCTGGCCTCCAACTTGCGATTTTTCTGCCTCTGCTTCCCAAGTCACTGGCATTACCAGTGTGTGCCACTGCGACCAGCTTAAAAAGTGCCTTACGTTTTTACTGATTACTTTTACCTGTTACTTTAACAGCCTCTCACCTCAGTCTTCCTTCATCTTTTGCTTTTTATTTGTAATTCACATCATTTTTTCTTAATGTTTCATTCCCTTTTCCTCCCATGCCCTTGCCCCTACACACACATCACTGTATATCTCCTATTGGCCATTTCTGCATGTCTTATCAATGGGTGTGTGAGCTTTTGCTAACTACCTACATTCAGCATTCACAATATGTTGTTGTTGTTGTTAGGTGCCGTCGACCAGTATCCGACTCATAGTGACCCTCTGTACAATAGGGGAAACACTATTGTCAGTGCTTCTCTGCTGTTCATAGGGTTTTCAATGGCAGATTGATTTTTTGGGGGGAGGGGGTTGCCAGGTCCTTCTCCCAAGCCTACAGCTTCTGGTGTTCCCAGGCGGTCTCTCATCCAGGTACTAACCAGGCCTGACCCTGCTTAGCTTCGGAGATCTGACGGGATCGGATGCCACAGGGCTACAGCTACAGGCATTCACAATATAGGTAGACAGAAAAAAGGCCCATGTAAGTCTCCCATGATTAGAAGAGGAACTGTCCACCCAAGAAATCCATGCTTGAGAAAAAAATCAGCTTTTTCAAAGGCTGTTAAGTGCCGTGAGCTGCTCACTCTTTTGGAGTACTCTAATGTTGAATTTCATGGCATATTAATGGCTCTTTTGTGAGTGGCCCTCAGAACTCTGGGAGAACAAACGAGTTATGTGTCTCATTCTCTGTGATGAAGGACTCAGACACCATTATGCTGGATGGTTGCAAGCCTCTCATCTTTCACTCAATGCTATTATCTTTGGGAATCTAGTCTTCACGCCCAGACAGAGGCCGAGCTACCCCTTAGCTATGATTTCTTAACATGATCCGTGATTTTTTTTTCCTCATCTTTTCATCAAACCGACTTCCCAGTTGTGACTACAGCACCTTCTATACAAGTCTGGTAGTTTCCTGCCTTATTAATCCCAGCTTACTTTGTATCCCATTTTGCTCTTCAATTTCTATGCTGAGCAAATAATCCAAGAAGCCGGACTTTATGAAGAAGAACACATTAGAGGAAGACTCATTAGCAACCTGCAAGTTCTGCAGATGACACAACTGTGCTTTCTGAAAGTGAAGAGGATATCAACATTTCCTGATGATCAAAGAACACAGCCTTCAGTAGGGATTGCACCTCAATATCAAAAAAACACAAATCCTTACAATTGGACCAGTAAGAAACTTCATAATAAATGTAAAAAAGACTGACGGTGGGCAAGACTTTGCTATAGTTGGTTCTACAGTCAAGACTTGTGGAAGCAGCAGTCAAGAAATCAAATCAAGAAATCAAAAGAGGCATTTCATTAGGAAAAGATGTGGCAAAAGACCTCTTTATTGAAAATAAAGATGTCACGTTGAAGATGAAGGTGTACCTAACTCAGGCCATGGTATTTTCAGTTGTATCATGTTTGTGAAAGCTGGATGTTGACTAAGGGAGACAAAGAATTGATACTTTTGAATTATGGTGCTGGAGACAAATATTGAATATACCATGGACTGCTAAAAAAACTCCACCAGATCCATACTACAAGAAGAACTAGAGTTCTCCTTGGAAGCAAGGGTGGCTAAACTGCATCTTACGTACGAATTTTGGACATGTTTTCAGGAGTGACTAATCCCTGCAGAAGGACATCATGTTTAGGAGAGTGGCAGGTCAGTGAAAAAAGGAAGACCCTCAATTAGATGGATTGACACAGTGGCTGCAACAATAGGCTTAAACATAAAAAAACCACTGTGTGTGTGCATGGCACAGTGTCAGAGGGGTTTTGTTCTGTTGCACATAGGGTCACTGTGAGTGGGACCAAATTCAATAGCACCAAGCAACAACAACAATATCCATGTATATATAAGATGTCCTTTCTTCCTCATAGTGTCCTAGGGTGACTGAGAAAGGACAGGCATTATTGCCACAAAACATGCAAGGTGACTTGACAGAAAAAACGATTTGCCCACGTATTAAAACTGGGATTTCAACTTGGGTTGCTTTAAGCCCAATGACCTTAGTCACCTCACCACCTCCTAACATTCATCATCGCCTGTCCAGATGCCTAAGATAACAATTTGATAACCAGAGGTTCACTTGTATAACTTGAGCCTTTTGTACAGTGGAATTACGATGCTCTTAGGCTCACCAAGCTCTTGCACAATGAACTACACAGAGCCTAACGGACCAGCTTAAAACTGCTCTGGTACTAAAGGTGATGTGAAGCTTATGATTTTTTTTTCTCTAATCTTGGAGTTTGCCCCATTTTCAACAGTAGCCACGTGACTTTCTCTGTGAAAACAGCCTCACACACATATACATTTATCTGGGAACTTTGTAAGTTTACTTATAAAGGTTTAATGACAGCCAAGGCTGTGTGCATAAAGCTATTTTTTTTTAAATGTTGGATGGTCCAAGTACTGGATTGTTGTTGTTGTTAGGTACCGGCGAGTTGGTGTCTAACTCATAGCGACCCTATGTATAACAGGAGAAACACTATTGTCAGTGCTTCTCTGCTATTTATAGGGTTTTCAATGGCTGATTTTTTTTTTGGGGGGGGGAGTAGGTTTCCAGGTCCGTCTCCCAAGCCTACAGCACCTGGTGTTCCCAGGCAGTCTCCCATCCAAGTACTAACCAGGCTTGACCCTGCTTAGCTTCCAAGATCTGACAGGATTGGATGCCATAGTGGTATCACTGCAGACAAGCACTGGATTATCAGGGGAAAAATATATGATATCCAGAGGAAGATCTGTGGGTTCTCTCAGTTCCTTGACTGATTCCTTGACTATTTTTTTGTACTTACTCCCCCCCCAAGCAGGTCATCTAAGTTAACAGATACTGTCTGTCACCTGAGTTAATACATGCTGAGTGCCTACATTCTATCGGCACTTGGAGCCATGGAGAGCGTGGGCACTGGTCTGGAACCTACGTGTGTCAAGTGAGGTGACTGGCGCATGGAGAAGGGGAGTGTCAGGCGGAAGTCGTGCTCCATGAGTGGCACAGACGGTGGGCCAGTGATCTGACAGCAGGGGAAGAGGAGTCGCCAGAGTCTACCCAGGAACCAGAGAGACCAGGACAGCAAGGAACACCGTGCTCCTCCGTGGCCTCGGAGTCCTGCGAATCCAAAAGTGATGAGGTGCCTACCACGGCCATGGCTCCCCTTGCGCCTAATCCCAGGCTCTGCTGCTTCAGCATTTGGCCCACGCTGCAGCTCTGTTCCCAATGCCCTTTTAGACCTGACCGAGGGCTCCCAACCTCCCAGACCCACCCAGGCAAAGCTTTCCTGGCACGGCTTCTTGCAAGAGTCCCCATAGCTCCCAACCACCTGGATTCTTAATGAAGGCTAAGATTTCCTCTGTCCCATGCTATCAAAGCACATGCGCCCTTTTGGTTGGTTTACTTTGTCATCAAACAGAGATCTCCTTGAAGCAGGAGACCTCTCAGCATGCTCTACCCAGCTCACAGCCCACGGTAAACAGACGCTCGATAAATCTGTTCACTAAAATGCCAATATAAAAATCCTTTAATCCTTATTTGATAATTGCATAATGGATATTTGAACTGAATTATCACTCTGTACCCCATCAATATGTATAATTAAAATTGGCATTAAAGATCTTTTCATGAAATGTACATCATTGCAAATGTTCCTAATACTGTCACAAAAATAAAATCAAAGCATACCTTATGTTGTTGTTGTTAGGTGCTGGTGAGTTGGTATCCGACTCATAGCGACCCTCATAGGGTTTTCAATGGCTGACTATTTCGGGATTGCCTAGGGAGTGGATTGCCAGGCCCTTTTCCCATTTTTGTGGTGCTGGGAATTGAACTCCGGACTTCAGAGACTGCAGCACAGCGCTCTACCAACTGAGCTAAATCCCAGCCCAAGCATACCTTATACAAACCCAATATTTCCTACATGCATTATTGTAATACTTAAGTCTTTCTGCAGATATCCTGACATTCACTTGGTAATGTGTGTGTTTGCAGAAGACCCAGCAGCCTACTCCTGAAACAATCCTGAAACAATCAGCCATTGAAAATTCTAGGAAGGTCACTATGAGTTGGACCCAACTGAATGGCACCTAACAACAGCACTGTGTGTGTGTGTGTGTGTGTGTGTGTGTGTATAAAAGTCCACAAGCAAAAGTTTTTTGGTGCAAATATGTGCTGAATTTAATTTGCATACTTTTTCAGGATATATAAGAACTAGGTAAAGTTTTTAAGACTACCATTAGTCTCTATTCAAGTTTACAGTCAAATTCTTTTCGATGTTGTTGTTGTTGTTAGGTGCTCCTGAGTTGGCCCCTAACTCACAGTGACCCTAAGTACAACAGAATGAAATCCTCCTGGACACCATGCCATGACCATCACTGTGTCAGTGTTTCTCTGCTTTTCTTAGAGTTTTTGATGGCTGATTGTTTCAGGAATGGGCTGCCAGGTCTTTTCGATGTGGACTGGCAAAACTGAGATATGATTCGCAGAGTCTTATGAAGATCTTTGAGGAATAGTGATTTCCACCCAGCCAGTAACAAAACACACATTGAAATAACCTCGGATTAACCATTCAGCAAACTTCTACAGCATTCAGATAAATAAGTGCAAATTCAGCGGAACAATATAAACCTTTCCCCACTCCTTAACATGTGACCCAAGACAGAAGTGACTGAAAACCTGGTTTGATAGCTGAATAATTCACCAATCATTAATGCCAAGGAGAAAGTCTTGATGATAAGTGATTATTCCCCACTAAAAACAAGCTTTCCACTGGTGTGGATGCACTCTTGAGATTTTTATAATTGAAAAGTTTGGACACAAACCTAAATTAGAACTCTTTTCCTAAATGTCACAGCAGGGATGAGTATTTTATTTCACATAGATAGGAAGAACATTCTGATTGCATCTTCACTCAGCCCTCTAGTCAAGTAGCAAAGGGTAGAACAATCTCTGAACATAGTCACAACTCCGCTCACACGCTAGCTCTACCAGCTACATAATCTGGAGCAATTAAGACATCTGACTCAGAAGACTTTATAAGTTGGGGAAAAATAATACCTACCTACCTAATACCTAGGTATGTTGTTGTTGTTAGGTGCCTTCAAGTCGGTGTCTGACTCACAGCAACCCTACGTACAACAGGTGAAACACTATTGTCAGTGCTTCTCTGCAACTCATAGGGTTTGCAACGGTGGATTGATTTTTGGGAGTGGGTTGCCAGGTCCTTCTCCCAAGCTTACAGCACCTGGTGTTCCCAGGTGGTCTCCCATCCAAGCACTAACCAGGCCCAACCCTGCTTAGTTTCCAAGATCTAATGGGATCGGATGTCAGAGGGCTAAGGCTGCAGGCTCGACCTCATAGGACAAGTGAAAATATATCTGTAAAGCTTTAGTAAGTGCTGGAAACCAATAGTGGAAGCTATTGTTGCAAGGACAGTCACCCTTTTTAATATATAATATTCTGGATGAGGCATATATAACAAACATGATACGTATTTCCCAACTCAGCTTTGAAGTCCTGGTAGCAACTAAAATTCAACACATCTCATGCAGAATTCATGGTTTCTTCCCATAAATAGCTCTCAGACAGCATTTGCTTTTGTTGTTGTCGTAATATTTTGTTTTCTCTGATGGCACCCTCTCTCTTCCCAAAACACTCATATAGAAATGAAACATAATCACATACTATGCTGTCCATCTGTCATGAATGGTAAACCGGAAATCCAAAATAATAGAGAAAAACGCCAAGGGATTATTATGGTAGGAAAAAACTATCAATATGTAAAACATTCAAAAATTGATAGAAACTTAAGTATGCTTTTACTGGAAGAATTCCAATGAATGAGTTCTTCAACCAAACGATTTCAGCTAACGGTCACTTCTCAGAAGATGGTGACATGAGCTGAACTGCACAGGATTGTGGGAAACAGCCATTGGCTGCAGCTGGGACACCCCGTACCTGTCACTCTAGCTATTTCCTCATTGTGATAGCTGAAATTTCAAGTCCAGGCTCCCTGTTCCCACAGTTAGGTACTTGGTTAGGGTTGTGACAGCCTGGACTTGATCTTCCCACAAAGTGCTTTGGAGTGAAGCTACACAAGTGTCTGGCACATGCTTGACCAAGGACTCACTAGGCACCCTCACCACACAGCTTCATTAGAAAACACCAGTCCTAATATCCCTTCTCTCAAGAAGCCACTCCTTATATTTGGTATTGCAAAAGTCTCTTTGAAAATAGAGAAACCAGCCAGGTGCGGTGGCGCACGCCTGTAATCTGAGGGACTCAGGAGGCGGAGGCAGGAGGATCGCAAGTTCGAGACTAGAGGCAGTCTGCATAATTTAGCAAGACCCTGTCTCAAAAAGTAAAAAAAGTAAAAAAAAAAAAAAAAAAAGGGGGTGGGGCTGAGGATGCAGCTCAGTGGTCCAGCACTTGCAAAGGGCGCAAGCGCAAGGCCCTGGGTTCAACCCACAGTACTGAAGGAAAAAAAAAAATTTGAAAAACCATATTTGCTACAAAGCTTTTAAAATATTTTGTGAGTAACCAAAAGTGTTTTAGTGAAGGAATAGAAAACGTTAAGAAATGTCAACTTGTTTTCTTAATGATGGAAAGTGACAGCAATACACGTGTAAACTTTTGTTCTGTGATTTATAAGAGGGAGTCTACAGATAAAAACAAACAGGAGCTGTACTAATGGATAAAAGAAGTATTTAAAATACATTTTTTAAAAAAAGGTAGCAATATTTCAATCCCCCAAATCATATATTAAAAATTAATTTATTGTCTACTTTAGAGGCGGAATATTCAAAGACAAAATTAACGGCATAAGACTGCAAAATAAATGGGATTCCACCAAATAGGCAATTAAAAGGATGCTGTGATTAATAAACCAGTAGTTTTTCTGAAAAATTAACAGGGAAAAAATGAACAAAAAACAAGCAATAGTCTCTTTAAACATTGTGAACTCTTTGATTCAGATTTAGATTCTACCATCTGTCTGTATGTTGACTCACTGCCACATTTGTCAACGAACCTTCTCTAGTTATTATGCCCTCTGGATTCGCACAGTTATTAGACCTGCAATATACTGATCTGCATGCAAACTAGTATCTAATTACATCAAATTACACAATGTGCATTCTATATTTGCTGCTATCATATCTGCAAGTCAAGTAAAAGTTCTTTGAGTTCAGATAACATAATGTATTTTCCTGTACCCCTCACAGAACCTACTACCATGTGCACCATACAGGAAATATTCCACAGGCTGGCTACGAGGTACTGTCCAGACATCCTTTTGATGCCACATGAGGGCTCTACTTCTAACAATGCAAGATGACAGACCAAACCAGCACAGACTCTTCACTTGGCTCCCAAAATCTTCCATTTCTAAATAAAATCAATGTTAACAACACAACAAAATATACAAACAGGTAAATTCCTCTAAATGTAACTCGAAATCACAAATCAATAGAAAGAAACACAGATGTCATGCAGGGCTGCTGAAAATGATAAACTCGGCCTCTCTTTCCTCAAGGAGATTTTAAAAATGTATGTAGGTGTGTGTATACAGTGTGCACATAGCACAATGTATATGTAAAAAGCACATGTGGCTTTCAACAAAACATGAGACTAAACTGAGTCACGGGAAGGCAAAAGGATAAATGACCAGAGAAGAAATACTGAAACAGAAAATTAATAAAGTAGCAGAAGAGCTGAGTGTTGATTTACTTGTCAAGCAAACATGACTAATGTAATAAACAGTAATGATGCTACAAGTGGATTAATCCACTTCCATTTGAATGATTCCAAACAAGCCAATTTAATCAAATCCACATAAGACTTAAGTATGATTAGGATGATTGCAGCATTTTAACTACAGACTACAAAGAAAATGAATAATAGTGAAAAGAGGGGATTAAGGAATTCTGGTTAATTAAACAGCAATGAGAGCAATAAATACATCAAACAATGTATCCCTACATTTTCAGACATACATAAGTCATCACTTAAGTTTTGTTATGATCATTCAAAAATACTTAATAAGCCACAGTTTCAAGGTCAGATATAATACCATTTTTGTCTTGGGGATGTTTGCGAGGATCATCGCTCTCCACCAATGTTTATGATTTATTTACTCAACAGCTGGGAGAGTGTCGGATGCTTCCCTAGAATACATTATCATTTCTCCCTTAAAGTGATCCTATACAGTATGAGATACTTCAGTTTATGGTACCAGAATCTAAGGATCAAGATTTTCCCTGCTCCTGATCACGCAGCTCTGTGGGCTGGACTGTAAAGAGAAGTGCTTTCTGCCATGGATCCCCCCAGCCCTGTACAAAAGGCTTCCTCTTTCAACATAACCAGAACAAACATTTATCACAATTTAAACATGGTGCTCCAACCCCAGCACCAGCCAAAAAAAAAAAAAGGCAGGGAGAAGGGAGAATACAGAATAAACCCTGCTGATACCACTGCACTATCCGAAGAACAAGTTAGTATAGCAGGTGAAGCAGAGGAACAGCAGGAAGTTACACCAGCATTCAGACACCTGAAACCCAGGAAAACACAGGCAGCTGTTGACACATCCTTCATGAGAACACTCTGTGTGTCTTGCAGAGAACACACTGCAAGATACACAGCACCCAGCCCCACAGGCGGAAATAAATGTTTCATTTAATTTCTTTCTTTTTTAGAAAAAAAGTATCAAGATTTGAAATTGATCCAAGAAGAAAATAACAGTGTGTCTATGGGCCCTTGGAGGAGATGATGGAGCCAATTGGGCAGAAATGACCTCACTCAGTTTATAGGAAGAATAATTCAATATCACAGTGAAGAGGCCCAGTCAATACCCCTCTGCAGTAACGAAGAAATCTTAAAGTGCACAGGTGTCTACATAAAATAGGAAGTAGGAGAGAAAATTTATCTGGGGACTTAAAAGCAGTAAGTTAATGTTTTAGGTTTTACTGAAGTAAACAGAAAGGCCGTTGACTTAAACACAGTGACTAAATGTGACTTATTTTTAATAATTTGAAAGCTATGTTTCCTTTAATAATTCACCAGAAGAAATTGCTTGCATTTGCTATTTTATAGTCACAGTCACTGAAATTCAATAAAGGTTACCTTTTTTTTTAATTTTCATCTTCCCTCCCTCTCCCTACACATGAATACACCTTTTGGCCCTAACATGGCATGATTCTTTGCCCACAGTAAGCTGAATGAGCTCACCTTACCTATGAGATGCTGGCCAAGGCACAAACTATATACTTTTCCTTCTATATTAAATACAAGTTAAAAATATGAGAAAATATGCAATGACTAAATCTTGACCACCTAACTATATTTCCAAGAGACCTCACATTTAATATTTGCATTAATGGACAGTAGCATTTTGCAGATGTACATTACGGATAACTCAAGTTATTTCCATTTTTAGAGATTTCTATGAGCAAACTGCCTGCAGCTGTGGCCCTGTGGCATCCGATCCCATCAGATCTCAGAATCTAAGCACAGTTGGGCCTGGTTAGTGCTTGGATGGGAGACCGCCCGGGAACATCAGATACTGTAGGCTGGGAGAAGGACCTGGCAACCGACTCCCAAAAATAAATCCACCATTGAAAACCCTATGAACAGCAGAGAAGCACTGACAATAGTGTTTCCCCTGTTGTACGTAGGGTTGCTATGAGTCGGATACCGACTTGACAGCACCTAACAACAACAATATAAGCAAACTATCACCAAATGGAAGAGATTGTCTAAAGAATGCCCGCATAAAAAGTTGCGCTCTGAAGAATAATCTTTTCAACCCTCATTGTGCTTGAGGACTCAAGTAATTAACAGTGGTTGTGGCTTTATTCAAAAAATAAATAAATACATCACACATCTCATCCCATGAAGCGGTTCCTCTGACTGAGATAGGTAACATGAAGATCTATGGAATCTTAAAACATGTTTTGGGGGCCTGGGGGAGTAGCTCAGTGCTGCTGCACTTGTTAAGGCCCTGAATAAGTCGTCAGCACCACCCAAGATGAGAAATGTATCTTGCATGTGAGAGCATGAATCTCAGGAAAAGCAAATGCTATAAACAAAAAGTCTGCGTCCCCCTCCCAAATGTTTCTGTTGAAACCTAATCCCCAAGGCTAAAGCAGGAGGAGGGGGGACCTCACCAGATTAGGTCATGGGGGCGGAGCCCGCATGAAGGGGATAAAGGTCCCTTCTAAGGGGCTCCAGGGAGCTGACTTGCCCTTCTGCCCTGAGAGGGTGTGTAGGGAGAAGGTACCTCCCCTGAACCAGACCAGTCACCAATCTAGAGGATTCCCTAGCCTCCAAAACTACAAGAGAAAAACATCTCCTGATTGTAAGCCACCTGGTCTGTGGGATTGGAAGAAGGAACCAGCAATCCACTCCCAAAAAATAATCTGCCACTGAAAACCCTATGAATAGGAGAGAAGCACTGACAATAGTGTTTCACCTGTTGTACGTAGGGTTGCTATGAGTTGGACACCAACTCATCAGCACCTAACAACAACAACATCATCATCTACTGTGTATCTTGTTATAAAAGATATGTGTGATATTTACCAGATTAAGTAGAACATTGAACGAGGAAAGTCATATCCACTTAAATTCCCATATGCTAGCATTCTATGCTGAGTGTGGTGGTGATGGCGGAACCACAGTCTGTGCCTCACGTATCACTGAGGGTCAAATGGATCAAGACATTAAATCTTACAAAGTCGTGGAAAAGGCTTAGAACCAGAAGTGAACATCAATTCCACATGCATCCTCTAAGCTTTATTGAACTAATCATAACTCCCTAGTGAATAAGAGGATGTCAGTCTGAAAACACCTGCTGAGCAAGGACACTGTGTGGTGAACGTTCACTCTAAGCCAAACATTGTTTGGGATACATACATACATACATACATACATACATACATACATATATATATATATATATATATATATATATATATATATGAATTAATTGAATCTTCAATGAAAGCCTGTAAGAGGCTGAGGTATCATTCTTCAGTTCTACGCATGAGATGCCCTGTAAGGTAAGTACCATAATCACTTACGTTCATTTTGTTTCTCAAAGATAACACGATGATCCCAAATGGGCAGAAGGGTATTCTGAAACTCTGACTCAAAGACATTAATAATGGTTTACACAAATAGCACAGATTTGTGGACTTGAGCCAAGATTTTTCCCAAGCCAGGGACTTCAAAGCTCATGTCCTACCTAGAGTACACTACTATTCCAAGATTTTCTAATCTACCAGTTGGTTCAACATGGAAGAGAAAACCTGTCTCCAGCATTCTGCCCTCCCCCATTTAGAAATATCTTCATCCAATCTCTGATTCATTCCCAAAGAAAGACTACTTACCCAGATACCAAAGCAAATCTAATTTGCATGTGAAGAGTTCAGCTTTAATTATATGAGAAAGGCCATTCCATACTGCCTAATGGGCACTCAAGGCCTACATTTTATATCTCAAACAAAATGGGCATATTGTTGCCATACACGGCACCACATTTAATGTAGAGCAGAAATAGTACCTCAAGCACACATCTAGTTCTGCTAACAAGTCTATCTTATAACATGTCAGGGATCAAAGGTAATTCATGACACCTAGTATTACTGGGGGCTGGGATTTAGCTCAATTGGTAGAGCATGGCCCTACAGTCTCTGAGGTCCCGAGTTCGATTCCCAGCACCACAAAAGTGGGAGAAGGACATGGCAATCCACTCCCCAGGCAATCCCAAAACAATCAGCCATTGAAAACCCTACAAAGGTCACTATGAGTTGGACACAACTCGACGGCACCTAACAACAACTTCTTTGAGGAGGTAAATCTTTGGGCTGGGATTTAGCTCTGTTGGTAGAGCACTGTGCTACAGTCTCTGGAGTCCCAAGTTCAATTCCCAGCACTGCAAAACTGGGAGAAGGACCTGGCAATCCACTCCCAAGGCAATCCTGAAACTGCCATTGAAAACCCTATGAGGGTCAAGTCAACAGCACCTAACAACATCAGTATTATTGGGAGGAAGATGCTCCTTTGCTTGTGAGTGTGCAAGTACACACAGACATATACATCTATTATCTTCACATATGCAAACATGTTTATGTCCACAAGTATATATGCAATATGTACATAATATACATTTTATACATTGGAACTTCTGGAGTTCTCAGGGCGCAAACTTTAAAAATTAGCAAGAGTATTTCATAAGATCAGCTTACCTAAACAATACAGATCACTTTCAAATACTGCTTCATGAGATTTCTTAAGGCCTGACATTTAAGAAATAATTTTCTTCTCTTCTTTCATTAAAATTATATCCATTGTTAAAGATAGTAAATTCACTTTCCATTTTGTTGATTACAATTCTTGAATGTTTAGGGTTCACAGGAGCAGTGGTTTGGTATGCTCTTTTACGTAAGGTAGAGTAGGAAAATTACTCTTTCCTTCTGACTTATTGTATTTTCTTATAATCACGTGTAAAACATGTGCTCCAATGGAATGTAAAGCTATAATTTTAAGAGCAGACAGATGAATAATGGGAGTTGACTCCCTGGTTTTTCTCTTTGTTGTAATTAAGAATTCTTGGAAGGTAGCTTAGGGGGACAGTTGGGGGAAAAAAAGGATTTATAATATACTTTTTAAAAATCCTGAGCATGGGCAAAGGTTTACCTTTGAAGTTCTGGGACATAATTAAGAGTGCAAATAGTCTTGTGATTCATAACACTCCTATGAGAGCAGACTTGAGTTTCCGGCTACTTGGCATTGCTCTTAGAGAGGCTAATGAGCGAGAAGGTGAAAGAATGCACAATGGGTTCTCCTAAGAGCTCAATCAAGTTTGACACCTTCATTTTTTCCCTCAATTGCATGTAATTATAGGTAAGTAACAAGTAACCTTTGTAGCTTAGAAAAGTTTTAAATTTATGGAAAAGCCGTAAAGATGGTATCATGTACCCACATACCCTATACCTAAGCTTCCCCTCTCAACTATATCCTAGCATTCCTACAGCACATTTGTCTTAGTTAATCAACCAATGAAACTATCATCAATGCCAATGTTGTTAGGTGCCTTCCAGTCGGTGTCCAACTCATAGCAACCCTACATACAACAGAGGAATCACTATTGTCAGTGCTTCTCTGCTGTTCATAGGGTTTTCAATGGCAGAATTATTTTGGGGAGTGGGTTGCCAGGTCCGTCCCCCAAGCCTATAGCACCTGGTGTTCCCAGGTGGTCTCCCATCCAAGAACCAACCAGGCCCCACCCTGCTTAGCTTCTGAGATCTGATGGGATCGGATGCCACAGGGCTACAGCTATAGGCAACTAATGCCAATAGGGTATTCAAATTTCCTTAGTTTTTGCCTAAGTCTTCTTTTGGTCCCAGGATACCCCATTTCCATTTCGTTATCATGTTCCCTCGGGCCTCTCATCTTGGCTATGAGTTTCTAAGACCAGTGTTTTTATGACCTGGATAGTTTTGAGGAGTACTGATGACCAGGTATTTAGTAGAAGGGACCTCCATTGACATTGGCCTGATGACTTTCTCATAATTAGGCTGAGGTTTATGAGTTTTTAGGAGGAAGAACACAGAAGAAAATGCTATCCTCACCACATGAAGTATATGTACTTCCCATGGGACTTATCACTGTTAATGCTAACTGTGATCACCTTGCTGAAGTGTTATCTATTTATTAACTATTCATTTTGTTCAGAACATACATATACATACATATATACACATATACACACACTATATATATATATATGTGTGCACATATATATGTATATGTATGTGTGTAAATATATATATGCATATGTGTATATATATATTTGGAGCCCACAATCCTATGCTTTGAGAATTTACCACCACAAAGACTTAAAAATAAAAGAGTCCAAAAAGAGTAAAATAATATTTTTAAGAAATTTTTTAAATGCATGACTTAACTAACACTTATCTTTAACATATATTAATTTTTGCAACATGAAAAATAAAATCGCTTTATATAATTTCAGTGTTTTGCCTAAGATTTTCTTAAGTTAGCATGAACATCTAATCATAAACTATACATTTCCTAGTACATGAATGAGATTACATAATACAAAATATATGCCAGGTATGCTTTGATAGATAACTTGAACCATCTGTACCCAGAGGAATGGTACACAAAGCTTTAGGATTTTGTCCCCACAAATGTATAAAATGGGTTTTATTTTCCTTCTTGCTTTGCATTTTAATTCAGTTCAGTGTCTGGAAATCTAAGCACCCCTACACACTGGTCTCCAGGACTGGTAAGAATCTTGGGAGGGGATTGGGACCTACAGAGATGTATGAGAAGCTTGAACCAGTGGGTGGCACTCTGCCACACTCTTGTAACTGTGAGCGCGTTGGGATGGCGGTGATGGTTACTCACAAGTTGTCTTGTGCTCAGCATACCTAGCCCTGACCCAAGGGCTCCGACCTGGGCACAATGGATGCGTCCCCTAGCAGTGAGGGTCCACAGGGGCTGTGGCCTCACACCCTGAGGCAGATGCCCAGCACCTCAATTCCCAAAGACACCAGTCTTTCCCATTCTCTCCTCCTTCTGTTTATCTCACTTAACAAAAGAAAGCCTAACTTTAAGTCTCCAATCAAGTTAATAGATCCAATCAAGTATTAATAGATCAATAATAGTGGTGGGGTTTAGCTCAGTTGCCAGAGGGCTCCTCTGAACGCTCTGAGGCCCTAAGCTGGATCCCCAGCATTGCACAAAAAATGGGAAAAGGACCTGGCAGCTCATAACCAAAGCAATCCACCACTGAAAACCCTATGAATAGCAGAGAAGCACTGACATAGTGCTGGGCATGTGCAGTGTCAGGGAGCGTTTCCTTCTGTTGTACATAGAGTTGCTATGAGTTGGACCTGACTTGATGGCACCTAACAACAACAACACCACAAGGTCAATAATAAAAGATTAAGAGATCTATGGTTGATTGCCACCACATTCTTCTAATTACCTTGAGAACATGTAAGATTTCTTGAAAAGCAATTTACTAAGCAACTGACCTCCCATAATTATCCTCACGGGTGTCAACACACTTGCTTATTTCAATCTACAACTGTCAATTTACAGTTAGAATATTTATGTAAGTGATGGCAGCTGTAAAACAGAGAAAGAGAAAAACTTAAAAGTTTGATGCACAAGAGGGGCAGGCATTTTTCCTGACTGAGTGAGACAAAGCCCCAAAACGGATTAGCCCAGGAAAGTATCACCAGGACAACATTAGACAGAATAACAAATCTGGCAAAACGTTAGTCAAATTGTGATGATATCCTACCTCTGCTTTCACCATGCTCAATTTTCTGAATGACCTCTTTTCCACCCAGTACCTTTGTGTCAATTTCTTTGTGGGTTTTTTTTTGGGGGGGGGTCATTTTTTGTTTGGTTTTGTATCATTTTGTTTTGTTTGATGTACTTGGGGGTTAACCCAGGAACTCTGCAAGTGCACCACCACTGGGCTGTACCTCCAGCCCATTTTTTAATGGGCTCACTAGTAGGGTCTCACTAAAATACACAAGCTGTCCCTGGCCTCAAACTTGCAATCCTCCTGCCTCCACCTCCCAAGTCGCTGTGATCATAAGCGTGAGCCACAGGGCTGGGTGTCATTGTGTTGGTTTATAGCTACTCAAGCCTACCATATGTTTATATGGACCAATCTAAGCCTGTTACCTCTCAAAGGGGCTTTACTAGAAATTAGAGTCCCATTAGCCTCTCACAGCTATTAGACATGGACGACAGCATTATTCATAGTAACCAAAAGCTGAAAATAATCCACATGGTCATCAACTGATGAGTTCTTAAGCACAGAGTGGTCTCTCTATACAATGGATCATTACTCAGCTTTAGGAGGGAAGGAAGCACAGATATGCCCTATAAAAAGAGACAAACCTTAAAAGAAAGGGAAGGAGTGAGTGACAAAGGATAATATATATGTAATTTTATTTATATAAAATGCCTTGTCTGCAGCCATACCACTGTGGCATCTGATCCCATCAGATCTCAGAAGCTAAGCAGGGTCAGGCCTGGGTGGTACTTGGATGGGAAACCACCAGGTAATACTGGGTGCTATAGGCTTGGGAGAAGGACCCCAGCAGCCCACTCCCAACAACCAATCAGGCATTGGAAACCCTATGAATAACAGAGAAGCACTGACAATAGTGTCGGGCATGGCACAGTGTCAGGTAGTATTTCGTCTGCTGTACACAGGGTCACTATGAGTCAAGCATCGACTTGACAACACCTAACAAGAATGACATAAAATGCCCAGGAAAAGCAGATTTCTAGAGACAGAAAGTACATCAGTGTTTGCTTCAACAATAAGATATTTAAGGAAATAACACGGGAGGGAGAATCAGATTTTGATAAAGATACTCTAAAGTTGATTATATTGATGGCTGCATGGCTGTCAATATACTAAACACCAGTTAATTGTACATTTTAAATTGTACATGGTATATCGATTGTACTCAATAAATTTGTTCTGAAAAGAATTTCCAAAAATGAAATGAAATTTGCCTCTTTTTTTTTTTTTTTTTTTTTTTTTACAAACAGCATTTTTCACAAATTCATCTACCTAAACTTATCCAAAGTTGGGACACACCGATCTCTCTTAAAATTGAAATTATTATTGCCAGAAAGGAAAATTCAGGAAACAGAGTCATACAAGCAAGCCAGAGGTACAACCATAACCATTTTGGCATATAGAAAACAGACATAAATCACAATTATCTGCATAATTATAATTAAATGTCACTTGGTGAACTATTGTCCCAGAAAACTGCTGATGATACCAATATGAATAAGAAAAGAGAGATATAAAATATTGCTTTAATATGATCTCACTTACACACACACATATATTTTCCACAAATAGCCACATGCAAATATATTCTACTATCAAAACACTGTTTATCTTTGGATAGCAGAATGAGTGGTTTTCTTTTTGTTCCTTTTTTGTTAGTGAAGCATATTCCCCCAAAGACCTATGTCCAAGGTGTAACCTTTACACTGTGAATGTGAACCCATCTGGTCTTTTCTGATTCTTAAGGATCTTGGGATGAGATCATCCCACGCTTAGGGTGCCCTATTAGAGAAATGCCTGCAGCCGGTAGCCCTGTGGCATTCGATCCCGAGAGATCTTGGAAGCTAAGCAGGATTGGGCCTGGTTAGTCCTTGGATGGGAGACCACCTGGGAACATCAGGTGGTGTAGGCTTGGGAGATGGACCTGGCAACCCACTCCCAAAAATCAATCCACCATTGAAAACCCTATGAACAGCAGAGAAGCACTGACAATAGTGTTTCACCTGTTGTACATAGGCTCACTATGAGTCAGATATCAACTCAAGGCACCTAACAACAACATAAGAAAAATAGGGGGGAATCTGACAGAGGAAAGGCCACAAGAAGACAAAGGCAGAGACTGGAGGAATGTATCTACAAGCCAAGAAATGCCGTGACTATCCCAGCCTTCAGACTGGAGGAGAGAGGCAGGGCAGGAAGGAGAAAGGCAGGGAGCAGGGAAAATACCCCTGGCTCCTCAGAGCCTCCTGGAGGAACCACCACCACAGACACCTTGATTTCAAATGTCTGGGTTTCTGAACTATGCGCACATAAATTTCTATTGCTTTGAGCTTCCCACTTTGTGGCCCTCGGTTACTAGAGCCCTATGAAAACATGTATACCTGTATTTTATAATTTTTAACCTTTTAAATTTTTGAAATGGTTCTATGCTTTATAACTGAAAACATGGTGTGCACAGCATCTCTTAAAACCTCTCAGAGTCGGGAGCATTTTTAGATATCACTTACATAATTATGTCTTCTGTGAAGACCTTCCATATATATTTATCCATACATATGTGTTACGTATATAAAAGTCTCACATAGAACATAACATGCTTAGAGTTTTCTTCTTCTTTTAGTGTAAAACAAAGATAAATTCCCCACGTTCCTTGACTGTACTGAATTATATCTCTTCTCCCTTCAGAAGAAATAGTGCCACGAAATTAATACTATCCTTGGAAGCATCATGATGCAAGTTCTGGCTAAAAATCCTCGTATTGACAATAACAGTAATAATAATTAGAGGTTATTGAGAGCTTTAAGTCATTGAATCTCAAGGGGTGCAAAAGCCTCTCAGTGTTTTATTTTTATCTCCACTTTATAGATTGGTATCCTGAGGCATAGAAGAGTTAAGGAACTTGGTAAAGTTGTAGAGTTAGCGGGTGGTAAAGATGGGAAATGAATCCACTTCTGTCTGATGCCCAAATTAATCCCATAAACAGAACAACTCTCTAATTATCTATTACAGGATCTCTAAATAGTGGTGTGATAAGACAGATGGCTATTCCAAAATAACTCTACAGAATCAATGTGTCATGCATTTGTATGTGGGGGTTATGATTTATGCACAATAGTATGATAACTAGAGAATTAACTAATTAGGATTAAGTAACAAAGATCTATGTTCTTTGAAAAACTCAAATGGTTCTGGTCAAGATTTCAGTTTGAAAAAAGAACAGCTGGAGTCCTGAATTGGAATTTAGACAAAGAATAAAGAAAATCAGAGGAAAAAACCAGTTTAGAACTTGGAAACTGATTTTTTCCTCATGGTCAATATAAAAGATCCCATTACAAATACAAGGTATCTGATTCTTTAAAATTAAGAAAAGGAAACCTTGACAATTGTCTTCCCAGTGGAGTGCAGCTGGGCTCCATGTTTCATTTGGCTAAGATCACTACCTGGAACTAAGCTGGTAAACTCAACGCCAGGAATCCCGCCTTTTTGGACACTGGATCTGCTAAAAGAATTCTGTTCCTCAGTATATAGCATATACTCAAATGTGTGAATGTTTGTTAGTCTTTGGAAATGTTGAGCCTTCTTCACACAGAGGTGCTTAGAAAATACCCCTTGCTTGCTTCTCCTATTCCCCAATCCCTCCCCCTTTCTTTCTGTGTCCTTCCCTTCCAATCTTCCATACATCCATTCTAGTAGGTGAGGAAATAATGAGAAATGTGTGTCTAGGGAAAAGTTCCACATGTATGCCTAAATTCGGATAACTGACAGCAATCTAAAAGCCTGCTACAAAGAAAACTCTTTTCAGTTACTTACTTTAAATTATGCAATTTTACTAAAAAGGAATGCATCAAAATCTTAAGGAGGAAAAAAGAGGCAAACTGAGGAAATATGTAGGCAGACTTTCAACATTATATGGATATTGACATTTTCCCTACATCAGAAGTAGTCAGATGTTGGGTGTCCTACACAGTAGCATGCTGTGGTTTAGATTAGTTGGTAGAGCACTGCTCTGCACTCTCTGAGGACCTGGGTCCGATCCCCAGAACCACAAAAACAGTAGGATAATGCAATCCACTCCTGAAGCAATCTTGAAACAATCAGCCATTGAAAACCCTATGAGGGTCGCTATGAGTCGGACACTAGACAGCACCCAACACCACCACCACAGTAGGATGTGACATGATCTACACATTCTTTTTTCCTTGCTTTTAACGGACTATAAAATAAAAAGAACTCTGCTAAGAGAGATGGAGGGGTAAAAGACAATCTTCTAAGAAGCATTTCTCCCTCCATTTTTATAGTTGTGGTGTTTTGAGACATAATCCACATCATTCTTATTTTTAGACACAGGCTTCCGGTTGGGGAGTGGTTTTCCATGACCCACTGATAGAAAGGCCCAGATGTAACATTTAAGTTGTACATTCTTTCCTCTTAGAAGCTCATCCCCTTCATGCCTTTCTCTTCAAGGACAAAAAGAATAATATCCAGAAGAACTTCTTATGTGCCCTGGGCACCAGCTACAACTTTTACATAGCAAACGTCTCTCACCACCAATTCCCATTTCCATCCTCTAGTGTAGTAGTAGTAGTAGTAGTAGTAGTAGATATTGTTGTTAATAGGTGCCATCCAATTGGGTCCAACTCATAGAGATCCTATGTACAACAGAACAAAACCCTACCCCACACTGCACCAGGCCCAGTACTATGTTTAATAGTGCCTCTCTGCTATTTACAGGGTTTTCAATGTTTGACTATTTCAGGAATGGGCTACTAGGTCCTTTTCCCAAACCTACAGCACCTGGTATCCCCAGGTGGTTTCCCATCCAAGTGCTAACCAGGCTGGATTCTGCTTAGTTTATGAGATTTAACAGGATCAGATGCCAGGGTAGTATGGCTCTAGACCCTTTAGCTAAGTAGTGGGATTTTACTAACAGAAATTTCTAATCTTCTGACTCAATAGTCTTTCTAACAGATATCAACCCATTCCCCACCAAGCACTTCATCTACTGAAAATGTATAATTCAATGGTTTTAGTGTTTTAACAGAGTTGTGAAACTGAAGTGTGTTAACTGGTTCATTAACAGGGTATTAAGGGAGGATTAGCATCGCTTTAGTTTATCTTTTAAAAGCTACCATATAGTCTTATCACTACACCATAAAACATTGACTCAGCAGCCTCTCACAATCCTGTTCTTCCCCCAAAAGGGTACTTAAGAAGGAACTGGTGCCTATACACATAAAACCAACTTCTCCTAACTTTATTTTTCATTTAACTTGAATGCTTGACCTTGACTGAGGATAAGACTTACATAAGGGGGCTAAAGGCTGGAGAAGCTCCCATAAAATCCATGAGCAAATCACCCTCAAGGAGTTCTTTCCAAAGAGATATATACGTCTAATGGAAAAAGCCTTGGACTTAATATACCAGATAAATATTAGAGACACAACAGAACTAGAGGTCATCATTTGAAAGGAATTAAACCAGACCCGGAAAGATAAACGTCATGTTTTCTCTCAGATGTGGAGGTTAGACTTCAATATATAGTCATTATTAAAACACATAGATCGTGAAAGCAGATAGGACCTAAACAAGGAAAGACAAGGAACTAAAGAAAAAGAGAATGGGAGAAGAAGAAAGGGTAATGGGAGAAAAGAAAGAAAGAGCACGTACGTGGTCCTTGTGGTAAAATCGGGATGTGCATACCTAGATAGACATATTCACAAAAAGACACGCAAGGAGACAGGAGGCCATTGGTGGGGAGGGAGAAGTTGGGGAAGAGGGTCATGGGAGGCTAAGGGGGAAGTGAGTATGAGCGATGTATCATGAAATGCATGTATGGGAATATCATAATGAGACCCATTAAGCTGTACATTAAAAATTGCTAATACAAAAGCGTTAAAAAAAAGAAAAGAAAAAAGGTGTTGCTGGCTGATGTGACGCCTTCATGTAATCTCACTGACTTGGGAGGCTGAGGCAGGAGGATTGCGAGTTTGAGGCTGGAGGCAGTCTGTGCAACTTGGCAAGACCCTGTCTCCAAATTAAAAAACATAAAAGGGACCAAGAGTCCTGCTCAGTTTAGCACGTGGAAGGTTCTGGGTTCAACTACCACTACTGCTAAAAATAAATAAACAAACTAACTATCAAGTTCTCTACCCCCGGCGTAAAACACAGGCACTTACTAAAGGTACTAATAAATACAATTTGAAAGCCACTTTTAAATCATCTAAATGATGTCATACTTGTAAACAAATTATGCTGAAATTTAAGCATAAATTAGAACTTCTCTTTAGGTCTTGAGTCTGACCTTTCACTTCTATATTTAAAAATACATATTATAATAGATTGGGAGAAGGACCTGGCAACTCATTCCCAAAAAACAATCAGCCATTGAAAACCCTATGAATAGCAGAGAAGCACTGACAATAGTGTTTCGACTGTTGTATGTAGGATCGCTAAGAGTTGGACACCAACTTGACAGCACCTAACAACAACATAATAATAAAAGAACCTCCTAAATGTGGTAGTAAAACAGTAGCTTCAAAGTATTTATTTTGCAAAATCTTTAACAGATTAATCTGGTCCAACTTTAACCCACTCCATTTATGTGAGCTACATTCAACAGAATAATGTGCTTCTATACGGGAGTTTCAACATTCAAAGCTCCACAATGCTAAAATTCTGCACCAACTCTAAAGAATACCCTTTTCCTTTCATTAACTGCTAGAAGAGATTTAGACTCCAAAGTACTTGTCTGTTCCAACACTCAGAAGAATTTCAATTTATTGCAAATCCAATTAAATTCCATTAGTGAGGGGGGAAAAACGCTTGTTAAATTTCAGATACGTGCTTAAGTGCATCTCGCATGGATCGCGATCTACTTTACAAAGCTGATATTGCTTTAGATCAAATACTTCTACCACATCCTCTTTAAGTCATAACAGAATACAGCTCTTTTTTTTTTTGTCTTGGGGTGCTTTTTAAAGTGGTTGTTCTCAATCTTATCTACCTCTTTAAGATAATTGTTCTTAGGGAATCTAAGACATCATAATTATTTTAATACTAAGGTTATATAACATGAGGAGCAGCGCTTACACAATCCATTTAGAAGAAATAAAAGAGACACAGGAACTAGAAAGGTTGTATCTGTAGACCATGTCCCTTAGATAATTATCAAGCATTTTACTCTAATTTGTTACACTAAGCATTCTTGAAAGGTAAGCTTCATAAAGTCATCAAAATGTTAGCACTAAATTTCCTACAGGAACTTGCTTTGATTTTATAGTGTACAACAGTTTCTTACATTGTATCAATTAAGGCCAAAAAGAAAAGTCATTTTACAACATGTCTCAGCTAGCATGAATAGGCTTCCAACACCACTTATTAAATGCTCTCTTTTTAAAGCCGGGCGTGGTGGCGCATGCCTATAATCCCAGTGACTCAGGAGGCAGAGGCAGGAGGATCGAAAATTCAAGACCAGAGGCAGGCTGTGTAATTTAGGAAGACTCTGTCTCAAAAACTAAAAAAAATGGCCTGGAGGTGCACTGCTTTAAAAAATGGCCTGGAGGTGGAACAGCACATGCAAAGCCCTCTTTTCAGACCTATGAAAGCAGGTTTGTAAATGAAGAACGCAAAATAGTCTAAAAGCTATTTATATCAAGAGATCTGGAAAAAGTAAAGGAAAGCATTATTTTAAAGCAGACTGGCTATAAATCATACTTTCTCAATGATCTCAGTACAAATTTAAAAAGAGTAAAAGTTCAAAGTAGAATTGACCTTAATGACAAGAATGGAATAATGCTCCTGGGACCTCCTCCTGTCGATGTGGCATGACTAGAAATGAGAAGAAACAGTGGCTGCAACATTGGGTTCAAATATAAAAAGACTGTGTGTATGGCCCGGAGTCAGAGAGTGTTTCATTCTGTTATACACAGGGTCAGTGTGAGTTGGATATGACTCAATGGCACCCAAGAACCACTAACAAACTCAGTACTGGAAAATGCACATGTTTTTGTATGCAGGCGACCCTCAATTGTCTTAAATGACCCCAAATTTCATCATTATAACCTGAGTAGTGAGTCTGTGGACATAGAAAAGAGAGCAGTCCATAAATTTACCTATAATTTTTCTGGAATGCCCCACAGAAGCAGGAGAGTTACTGCAGAGAAGAAACAGGACAGCCAGGTAACAACCCAGCTGGATTTCTTTTTTTTTAATGGAAATTTTTAATGTACACCTTAATGTGATTCATTCTGACATGCTTTTCATTGTGGCATTTCCATATATGCATTTTGATGTACATTATTCATATAGGTTCCCCCTTACCCTCCCGTATGCTTCCCCTCCTCCCCCCCTCCCCATCTAAGTCTTCTCTTTTACTTGGTAATATTTTTCTATATGCCCTTGGGTTCCAGTTCTGTTTAAGATAGAAACTTTTCCTGTAGTCATCTTTGTTTTTATCTTGTTAGAACAATTGCATGCATTTTCTAAACCATTTATATTGACACCATTCTTAGCTTTTTTTC
This sequence comes from Pedetes capensis, assembly GCA_007922755.1. NCBI lineage: Eukaryota > Metazoa > Chordata > Mammalia > Rodentia > Pedetidae > Pedetes > Pedetes capensis. The sequence continues at coordinate 66,780 of VMDO01005685.1, read as the reverse complement.
CCCTTTTATTTTGATCTGACCTTTGAATAGGATTTTTCCTTCTTATAATTTTGATTCAGCCCCCACATATGAGTGAGAACATGTGGTGTCTCTCTTTCTGAGCTTGGGTTTATTCACTTAAAATAATTTTCTCCAATTCCATCCATTTTGCTGCGAATGACCTTATTTCATTTTTCTTGCCCAGTGCCTCTTCATCCTCTCTCCCTAAGACTCTGCTTATCAAGTCAGTAGCTTTCCATTGCTGTGAGGAACACCCGGGAAATCAACTTTTGAGGAGGAAACCTTTACTTTTCCAAACAGTTCCAGAGTTTCTAGTCCGTGGTCAGTGGTCCTGTGGCCTTTGGGCCTGTGACCAGGCAGAACATCATGGCGGGCAGCACAAAGCAGAGGAAAGTGCTCACCTCACAGCAGCTGGGAAGCGAAGAGAGAAACAGGAAGGGGCTGGGTCCCCTTTCCCCAGCAAGGGCACTGCCACGTGACTTAAGTTCCTTCCTCTGACCCCAGGTCCACCACCTCCCAATACCCCCAGGGGCTGGAGATGGAGCCTTTGAGGACACTTTGGAACCACAGCCAAGACTTTCCATTCCCTGCAAGCAGCTGCCTAACCAGCTCTGTCCTCTAGGGGGCAGCACAGAGGGTGGGTAGCAAAACCCAGGACCTGCCAGAAGGCTCCCTGGGTGCCTCTGTGGTCAAATCAGAGAAACTGACTGTCTCTGCCACTGGGTACAGCCCACGGCAACCTCCGTGGTCACGTGAACAGTGACTAATAAAATGGTACTAATTCAGCTAGACTGACCTATATGAAGTAGAATTGGACTTTCAGAAGGTTTCAGCTCTTTTAAAATAGAACTTTATCAACATGCAAGCCTGTCATTCACTTCCCGGTTTCGAATTGTTAGGACATCTAAGAAATACACTACACAGGAACGTGGGTCGCTGCTTACACACTGGCTCATGTCGTCCTACTTTTAACAACTCTGCAAAGAGGCTATTAGTGCCCCCATTCCTGCAGATTGAAACTGCTAGGCTATGCAACAAATAACTAAAATCACACATGAGGGTTTGAACACAGAAGAGTCTGGCCCCAAGTTCACACACTTAGCTGCACTATCTTAAACAACAATGTCTTCAGTTTCAAGGGGATTTTTGTTTTGTTTTGTTTTGATTTTTGGTGCCCCCTCCACCAAGTAATGGGAGGTTGATCCCAGGGCATTGTGCATGCTAAGCTGTACTACCGACTATAATCCTAGACTCTTTTTTTGAGTCAGAGTCTCCCTAAATTACACAGGCTGCCTCTGGCCTCAAACTCACGATCCTACTGCCTCAGCTTCCCAAGAGGCTGGGATTATAGGTGTGCACCAAGGTGTCCGGCAAACTTTGAAGCAACTACTACTAAGAAGCCACACAGTTTTTCTTATTTATTTTGTTTGTTTGTTTTTGGTAGGGCTGGTGATCAAACCCAAAGTTTTTTGTGCTAAACAAGCACTCTATCACTAAACTTCACCCTCAACCAGAAGAAAAATCAATGACCTAGGAAAGTGTTTGTATCTTGAGAATGTACAAATCCTGCCTTAGAAAAGCTGAACAGAAAGGAAACACACACCCAAACGCACACACAAGCACACCTCTATCGTTTTCCTTTGAGTAAGGAATAGTTCTGCCTAAGAATCTACTCTGGCCCAACTAGAATGAAACCTGTAATTGCCAACTTTCTGTACTGCTTCTGGTTCCAACAATGTGTGGCTTGGTAGATGGTTCTTTTGTTTGGGAAAACATAATGAGTTCTTTTTTGTATGCCGAGGTAGGCTGCAGCCTAGTTGTTACAGATCAAAAGTTAAATTTCTCTGCATAATAGAGGAACACTAAATTGTAATTTTAGGGAGTCAGCTAGAAATGGAGATGAAAATGGATTACAATTGAAAGCGGACCCCTCAAACATTAAGAGCACGAGTAGAAGATGGGATTTAAGAATAAAACAACCGGTAAGATAGTCTCTTTAAGAGGAGCAGTCAAGAGATGTAAAGATTCCTAAGCAACTGTGTTTTCTTCCCCTGCTACACGGAGGCGGCTTCCTTATTTATCACCAAGTCCAGGAGCAAAGTCTATGATACATAATAACTTTATGCTGATTAAATGGAAAAAAAACCAGGCTGTGTATGGGTCAAAGCCACAGTATTCAGCATGGCAGGGGGAAAGGAGTAGAGATCGAGAGCCCAAGCAAGGTGTCATTGGGCATTCAGAACCACCAACCACCAGAGACATGTGACACCCACCCCTGCCTCCAAAACACCCACAAGTGGGCTGGGCTTTCCAGAATAAAGGAAATGCAACACAGCAGTGATTAAGAAAATGGGATCCCAGAAATGTGGACCATTTGATGAGAACAAGTTTACTAAAATAGGAGGGGATGAGGCTGAAGGGAAGGAGCTGGAGGGAGGGAGGAGAAGGAGGAGGGAAGGAAGG
>VMDO01005685.1:0-64217 GCA_007922755.1 Pedetes capensis | reverse complement strand
CCCCGAACCTGATTGGACAATTGGACTCAAAGCTGATTGGCTCAGGCCATTCCGTGGACGAGCTATATAAGGAGCTGCACTGTGGCAGCTCAATCCTTTTCCCCCTTTTTTGCCCAGTCCATCGGCTAAGCAAGACCTTTCCCTTTTGGCCCAGACCTTCGACCACCAAGGAAACAACTTCACCCTTTTGGCCCAGACCTTCAACCGCCAAGGAAAGAGCCCATTCTTGCCAGGACCACTGATGAGGAAACAGCTTTCCTGCTCTCTCACCTGGACTTTCAGTGAGGAAAGAACGCACTCCCGCCATGACCATCAACAAGGAAAGAACCTGCTCTCCATCTGATCACCAACAAAGCAAGAACTGTCTCCTTGTGACCATCGAGACCACCAACACGGGTGTTTGTCTCCAGAAGGCAAAGGTGCTGGAGGCTTTTCCTTTCTTCCATCTCCACCGGCATCCTAGAGGAGGGAGGGCAGAAAGGATTTAAATCCTCCTGGTGGCCTTGGAACAGGAGATTCTTCATGTGAGCCATTGAGAAGACCTGGGAAGGACAAACACTACAGGAAGTTGGGACAAGAGAGAGCACAAGCAAAGGAGGAGAAGGATGTAGCTCTTCTGACAGTTCCATTCTGGCCAGCACTAGGGCCCTAGGGCAAGGTTGCACCTTCGCCAAGTAGGTACTGGTAATAATTCCCCTGTCCACTTGGGATTTTAAATCCTGCACACACATTGGTTAATCTCCACACCAAAGCCAGATTGTCTTCCCAAAACTAAACTAGGATCTTTATTCCCCCTAAACCTTCCAGAGGGTAGAAACTTAGACCATTTGATGAGAACAAATTTACTAAAATAGGAGGGGATGAGGCTGAAGGGAAGGAGCTGGAGGTCTTAACATGGAGACCTGCTGTGCCATCCTATACAAGTGGTCCCCGGCCAGTGTCTCCACATGGATCTGCTCACCTCGCATGGGTCCCTTCCAGCCACGTGGGCTTCGTGCTGAGCCTTTCACAGGCAGCCTGGTCCCTCCTCTCAGCCCTTGTCATTTCAATTCCCTGGGCTGACGTGAGATCCATGCAGCTGCTTCATCTTCGTCATTGGCCTCCAACCAAGTGGCACTTCCTTACAGGGTCCTCCTCCACACGGCCCACCATGTCTAAGGACATGCTCCTCCCCCACTCCTCGGCTCTCTCCACCCTCTGGCAGGTCGCTGATCCCTTTCTTCTGCTTTTTTATCAATAGCGGCAACCACCATAGAAAAGCGTATTCTTCTAAACTGGGAGGGGTGGCGCACACCTCTAATCCCAGCAACTCGGGAGGCCGAGGCAGGAGGATGGCAAGTTGGAGACCAGAGGCAGTCTGCGTGATGTAAGGAGACCTTGTCTCAAAATAAAAAGTAAAAAAATAGGCTGGAGGTACATCTCAGTGGTATAGCACTTGCAAAGCACTCCAGCCCAAGGACCTAGGTTCAACCCCCCCCCACCCTGTAACAAAAGAAATAGAAAAAGAAAAAAGTGTATTCTTCTAGGGGGAGTCTGTTGTTTTTATCTTTCTCCACACTGGCACAAAAGCTCTAGACATGGTGTTGCCTACGATATTCACCTTTCTGTTCCCAGGACCTAAACAATCCCTGGCACAGTGCAGACATGCAAAAAGTACTTATTAGAGGATTAAGTTTATTAAGGATTGGACGTGAGAAGAGCTAGGGTAAGCCATGGGCAAGGCAACCTGGAATGGTACAAGTGACTCACAAAGGCCTGATGAAATGGTGGCTATAGATTGCATCTGGAATGCTCCTGAAAGGCCCATGTGGTAAAGGCCTGGTCACTAGGGTGGCACTATTGGAAGGTGGTAGAAACTGTAAGAGGTGGGGCTTATGGGAAGTCGGTGGGTCACAGGAGACGTGTTCCCAAAGGAAAGTTCTATCTCCAGTCTTTTCTTCTCTCTTTACTCCCAGACAGCTTTGCCCAGCCATGCGCTCCCAACCTGATGTGCTGCCCCACCATAGAGCCAAAGCAACAGAGCCAAAGAACACTGGACGGACTCTGCTGAAACAGAGAGTCAAATAAACCTTTTCTCATTATAAGTTAAGTACCTCAGGTATTTTGTCATAGCAACAGAAAACTAACACAGTGACATATAAGATGAAATGTTCTTGTCAGGTGCCGTCAAGTCGGGTCTGATTCATAGCAGCCCTCATAGGGTTTTCATTGGCTGATAGTTTTGGGATTGCTTTGGGAGTGGATTGCCACATCCTTCTCCCATTTCTTTAATGCTAGGGACAGAACCTGGGTTCTCAGGGAGTACAGAGCACGTGCTCTACCAACTGAGGAGAACCCCAGCCCCAATTTGAAAGCAAACAGATGATAACCTTTTGAGTAAATTCAAAGGATAGACAGAGTATTAGAATACAAGGAGAGGCAGGGTGCGGTGGCATTCGCCTGTAATCCCAGCGGCCTAGGAGGCGGAGACAGGAGGATCACAAGTTCAAGACCAGAGGCAGTCTGCATAATTTGGCGAGACCTTGTCTCAAAAAAGTAAAAAAAAAAAAAAAATGGCCTGGAGGTGCAGCTCAGTGGTCCAGCACTTGCAAATCATGCAAGCGTGAGACTCTGGTTTCAAACCCCAGTACAGGAAAAATAAATAAAAATAAATAAATAAATAAATAAATAAATGAAAGAAAGAAAGAAGGAAGGAAGGAAAACAAGGGGAGAGATTTTAATGGCCTTTGCTTACAGAATGGAAGCAAGTACATTCCTGAATCTCTGGGGAAAATGAAGAAGGAAACCTTAATTACAAGCTAACTCCTAAAACCACAAAAGAAAGAGCAATGAAAGCAGCCTCAGGTATGTCTGGACCATCGACAGGGGGGTGCAAATCTTCAGTCCTTTGTGCCTAGAATTAGTATTCAGGGCCCAAAGTTCAGTAAACTGCTGTTAAATGGGCCAAGGAAGTAATTTAGCATTATGAGGCTCGGCTCTGCTATAAAGTCACGAGTCAACATGGAAAGTGATGTCTTCCTGAGTCATCCTTCCATTCTTCCCTTCTAATCATTCTTCTCCTTTCCTTTCTCATTTTTCAGATGTTCATAGAGTACGTACAATATGCTGAGATCTGGCTAATTGGTTCTCAATGCTGTATTTTCCTTGGGAAATTACTGCGAGGCTGGCTGCTCTTTCCTCCGCTGGGATAAATGCCACCAGCAGCCTGGGGGAGCAGTGCCATCTGATCTTGCACACGCTGGCTGGTCCTGGTCTGGGTGGCAGGTCCGCCCAGGCGAGGGGAAGGCAGGGGCGGAAGCATGCGCCAGGAGTCTCTGGGGCAAACAGCGCCTGCAGGCTCTTCCAGCCACACCACACAGGCAAACGGGAACCTTCCAAAAATAAGCAGGTAAGGGGATGAGAATGTCTAGGAAGAGAAACAGTATTTCACGAGTGAAGATCTATTTTAGTGACCAGCCTCAGTGTTCACCTGATTGTTGCTACCAAAGTTACAATCAATAAGCAAAGACAGGTTTCTGAGAATGTGAATAGATGCTCCTTCCCCCTATGTCTTAGTAAAAACTTATGGCTCTCTTCTGGCTTTTAGGTTCCCAATGTGATTAGCTAACAGTGCCACTCCGCTGTGGCTTTTTCTTCCTGGGCCAGGACTGTCCCACAGAACACCCTAGGGTGATGGAAACATCCAGGATCTGTGCTCTCCATAACTTGGCCACTGTGTGACCCCAGCTGGAAGTGACAGAAGCAACTGAGGTAATGAACTCTGACCTTAATTTTAATTAAGTTAAATCTGCCCAGCCAATGTGGCTGGCGGCTACCTTATTGGACAGAGCAATCAGGGCACAGCTCTGATCCTAGCACTCATTAACAGAAGCTGGTGTGAGAGAAATGACACTGCCTCTTTCTCTTCTACTGAAGCATACATACAACATACAACCCTGCATACAACAGTGAAACACTACTGTCAGTGAGTCTCTGCTATTCATAGGGTTTTCAATGGCAGATTGATTTTTGGCAGTGGGTTGCCAGGTCCGTCTCCCAAGCCTACAGCACCTGGTGTTCCCAGGCAGTCTCCCATCCAAGTACTAACCAGCAGTCAGCCACAAGAGCACACTATCATCACACGTGAAGCACTGGCAGTGTTGCCAGGGGAGGTGTAGGGTCTATGTATGGGACATGCTTATATCAAAGCATTGTTCATGTGCAAGTCAACTTTGGTAGGTAGCCCTTTTTCTGGCTGTCATATTGAAATCGGAATTTCATGCAACCCAGAATGACAGTTACCAAAGTATATTCTTTGTAAGCCTGCAGTCATAGCCCTGTGGCATCCAATCCCATCAGATCTCGGATGCTAAGCAGGGCCAGGCCTGGTTAGTACTTGGATGGGAGACCGCCTGGGAACACCACGCACTGTAGGCTTGGGAGACTGACCCGGCAACCCACTCCCAAAAATCAATCCGCCATTGAAAACCCTGTAAACAACAGAGAAGCACTGACAAAAGTGTTTCGCCTGCTGTATACAGGGTTGCTATGAGTTGGATACTGACTCATGGCACCTAACAACAATAACAACAATTCTTTGTAAGGGACCTGATCATCACTGTATTACTAATGTTCTCTTCTTCCACTAACAGATTTACTACCTACCTGTGGAATTACCGTAATTCTTTTGATTTCTCTGGAACTCAAATGCCTTATCAGTAAGGTAAATAATTGTGCACAGGGTACCTATAGGATGTTTTATGGTTGTTTTCAGCTGTAATAAACATGATTTCAATCATTACACTTCACACTTTAAAATCTTCATAGGTGATCAACATGCCTAATACTTGATTTCATAGCAGCATATGAAAGAAAGAATATTAAACATACTATCAATATAAGGAAAATTACAATCTCAGCAAGAGAAAGATCCGTAAGTGAGCATTCTTAGAGTGAAGGAAAATCAAATATTTAATAGAAGTATCATAAAGTACCACAATATCATCAATCACCATGTTTACTATTAACTTAGTCAAGCGTGATTTACTCTTAAATACTATATTTACAAATACTATATTAACATCATGCCAAAAATACCTCCTAAAAGTAACAGATAACATAAACAATAAAGGTATTAAAAGGATAAATGATAACATTTCCCACAGCAAAGCCCAGGCCTTTTATTTTCTTAATGGCTTAAGTTAAAGTGAGATTTGAACAACTTCACTGACAGTGATAAAGTATCAAATTCAGCACTGAATTTCCTAGGTCCTTACATACAAACACCACGATAAGCAGCTTACAGATGATAGTAATATTAGTACTTTAGAAATGAAATTCTAAAGGCCCTGCTGAAGCCTACTTTGACTTATGAAACTTTTAACATCATCCCAAAATATGTTTATTTCATTATATTTAGAAATACTTGTTGTTGTTGTTGTTGTTGTTGTTGTTAGGTGCCGTCGAGTCGATATCTGACTCATAGCGACCCTCTGTACAACAGGGGAAACACTATTGTCAGTGCTTCTCTGCCGTTCATAGGATTTTCAATGGCAGATTGATTTTTGGGAGGGGGTTGCCAGGTCCTTCTCCCAGCCTACAGCTTCTGGTGTTCCCAGGCGGTCTCCCATCCAGGTACTAACCAGGCCCGACCCTGCTTAGCGTTCCGAGATCTGACGGGATCAGATGCCACAGGGCTACAGCTGCAGGCTTAGAAATACTTAGCAGGACCAAAAGAATTACAGAGTAATCAAGGTTTTCAAATTTTAACTTCACGGGAAAAATTAGCACAGATTCATAAATGAAGAGAATTACTGATATCATTAAATTGTATATCTAGCTCTCACATTCTTCCACAATAATAGGATACCACTAGGAAAGCTAGACCTAGTTATAAACAAGCAAGACCTTAATGAAGACCATTTTATGCCTCTGAATCAAACTCAATATTCTTTGAACCATAAAAAACTACATACCAAGCAAGCAAGACCTTAATGAAGACCATTTTATGCCTCTGAATCAAACTCAATATTCTTTGAACCATAAAAAACTACATACCAAGACATTTAAAAAAAGAAAGCTCCAAAACAGTAAGAAAGCATAACCAAACTATTCAATTTTGTTCAGTAAATAGACATAGAAAACCAGAACTGGATGTGGTTACTAATTATTTTTAAATACTTCTAATTACTAGTGTGAAAGGGAAATGCTGCCGAAAAGCAATTAATTTGTAAATAAACAAAGAGTAGCTTCAAGGAAAGCTCAAAGCCGTTTTCATCTTTTAGGATGAAATAAATAAGCAAAGAGCCCTTCTCTAAATCCCATTCAAAGCCATTAGAATGACAAACATTTGCTACTCCTAGCTTTAGTGTTTTGTTCTGTTTTGTTTTGTTTTAAGGTACTGGGGGTTGAACCAGGGCCTAGCTTGCATTCTTTGCAAATGCTGGACCACTGAGCTGCTGCCTCCAACCCCTTTTTTTTTTTTTTTTTTTTTTTTTTTTTTTTTTTTTTTTTTTTTTTTTTTTTTTTTTTTTTTTTTTTTTTTTTTTTTACTTTTTGAGACAGAGTCTTGCTTAATTACGTAGACTACTTCTAGTCTAAAACTTGTGATCCTCCTGCCTCTGCCTCCTGAGCCACTGGGATAACAGGCATGTGCCACCACACCTGGCTCCTACTTGTAGCTTTTAAAATTGCTTATACAATGTCCAAAACTGGATGATGTGACACAAACTCATACTCCAAAAGACATATCATCAAGTCAGTCACCAGGTATTTATTCGTCATGTACTAATTCATGCAAGGACCCAAAGACAAATGAAAGCAGAAATGAGCTGATGCACTTCTGCCAGGCATAGTTGGGAGAAAAATACAGGTGAGAAAAATAGCCAATATGGGTGGATTTGGCAGTGAGGGCCAGAGGAACCAATAGAATGACAGGACGCTGGATGGTGAGGAAGCGAGAAGGCTGTGCATTTGGGAATTGCTGATGCCTAGTCCTAAAGATTAGAAATAGCTGACATCTACTCTTTCAAGAATGCAGCTGTAGCCCTGTGGTATTCGATCCCCTAAGATCTTGGAAGCTAAGCAGGGTTGGGCCTGGTTAGTACTTGGATGGGAGACCGCCTGGGAACACCAGGTGCTGTAGGCTTGGGAGATGGACCCAGCAACCCACTCCCAAAAATCAATCCGCCATTGAAAACCCTATGAACAGCAGAGAAGCACTGACAATAGTGTTTCGCCTGTGTTACACAAGGTCGCTATGAGTTGATGGCACCTAACAACAGCAACAACTCTTTCAAAGACCTGTTTAATAGGCCACCCCAGCCAAGCGGCCTTGCTGAAATTTCACAGAGGAGCCGCTCACCAAATGCAGCCAAATGAGGAGCTAAAACGTTTCCCTCTCTGCAAAGCGGGTCGGTGGAAAAGGTCAAAACGTTATGAGGACACAGTCGAGTGTCTATTCATGAGCAGCTGAAAGGTTTCCACCTACTATTTGCGTTCCTCCCACTGGGCCCTTTTTTCTCCATGAGAACCCATTTACCCATTCCATCACCAGGTACCTAATGAGTGCCTGCACTTTAGTTGGGTATACTGAAGAAAAATCCTCTGCTTTCCTAGTTGTTAAATTCCAGTGGAGGAGAAAAGCTTTTAAATAAATTGCATCTAAAGTAGCAAGGGGGCTGGGTTTAACCTAGTTGATAGAACACTGCTCTGTGCTTTCTGAGACCCTGGGTTGGATCCCCAGCACCACAAAGATGGGAGAAGGACCTGGCAGCCCACTCCTGAAACAATCACTGAAAACCCTATACACAGCAGAGAGGCACTGACATAGTGCCGGGTGTGGCACAGTGTCAGGGAGTGTTTCCTTCTGTTGTACACAGGGTCACTATGAGTTCAACCCCCCTGGATGGATACTTAACAGCAACAACAGAGTAGCAAGAAAAATGTCAAATAGTGCTACCCAGAGAATTAAAATGTGAAAGAGACAAGGTAGCTCCTATGGTGGTCACAGAAAGTGTATTAATTTTGATTTTTTGATTTTCCTAGGGACAAGGATTCAAGTACGAAGAGTTCATCGGGGAGGTAGAAGAAGTACCAGCAGCCAGGTGGGGGGCTAAGTCAAGCACATCAAGTAGCCAATAAAGGGCTCCTTGTCAGGACAACGGCCATTGTGAGCAAGTTCACTGAAGGCCACCAGGGAGACACTTGGGACCGGCTTCCCAGTCCAGCACCTAAGGGATAGGGGGCGGAGGAGTCAGGGGCAACCACACGCCAAATCCTATTGGCCCTCAGGTCAGTGAACTCTGCAGTATTCTGGCCTTTGCCATCCTTTGAGACTCTGAGAAACATCCCTGTCTGATGGTCATGGGGGCTGGGTGTTAGCTCAGCTGGTAGAGGGCTGCTCTGTGCACTCTGAGGCCCTGGGTTTCTGAAACACTCCCGAAACAATCAGCCACTGAAAACCCTATGCATGGCAGAGAAGGACCGACTTAGCACAGGGCATGGCACAGTGTCAGGAGTGTTTCATTATGTTGTACATAGTGTCGCTAGGAGTTGGACCTGACTCAGTGGCACCTAACACACACATCCATGATAGCCTTTAAAGATTTTTAATACACAGCCCCTAATGAACTGCGTCTTACATACTTCGGACATGTAGTCAGGACAGATCAATCCCTGAAGAAAGACATCATGTTTGGTAGAGTGGCAGGTCAATGAAAAAAAAGGAAAACCCTCCACCAGATGGATTGACACAGTGTCTACAACAATGGGCTTAAACATAAATAAGATCGTGTGCCTGGCACAGAATCGGGAAGTGTTCCGATCTGCTGTACATAGGGTGGCTATGAGTCGGACTCGACTTGATGGCACCTAACAACAAAAATGAACAGGATTTGACATAATGGACTTCTCGAAATACACTGCTTACCAGAGATTTCACATTTTTCCCTCATATGGGTTATCATAAGCACAAAGGTGACCGTGAAGGACTAAGTGTGCATCTCTAGGATGGTTCCCAAGAGGACAGTCATGCCAACAATTCATGAGTCATGGACAAGACAGCCAAGCAAAAGAATTTTTAAAATGCAACAGGCAGAGAAATCATAAACTCAAAGAATGTGCATGGACTCCCAAAAACTAAGAAGTAGAAAAAATTGCAATAAATGAATCCAGGAGAAGCAATGTGGGAGCGTGTGGCAGACAAGGAAGCAATGACATCCTGTCATTTGAATACTCTGAAACAGGTGGAGCTTCATAGACGCTCGATTTGGAAACCCTTAGTTTAAAAACAAAAAAAAAAGAAAGAAAAGAAAAAGAAAATTGTGTGAATTGGCAAGCAGCAAGAAGATATAGCCTACGTATCAGCCAATCCTATGGAAAATGATTGAATAATAAAAAGTACTACATAAACAGTATGTTAATATAATATTAAAGTATCCTTGTTTAAAGAGGATTTATCACTATGGCTTAAAAACAGGCATGACGAAAAAGTACATTCTATGAGCTATCTAGGTGAGACACCAGTTAGGGAGAAAAGGGAAGACAAAGAAAAGAAAGGGGAGAAAATTAAGTCCCATAGCTAATAAAGACCATCTTTATAGCCCATGAAATCAGTTTTCCATAGCAAAAAATTTCAGGAAAATGACAGAAGCGCTCTCAGTTTAAAACACCATAACCAGTTTTGCCCCATGGCATCTGCACATGACATCTCTATTCTTTCTCCAGAAAACATCAAAACACAAAAGAATTGCCCAAAGAGCCCAAATTGTTCCCCTTCCCCCTTTGGGTCCTGTGGTGAATGACTTACTGTTCCCCAAGGGTTAACTCAGGTCACCTAAGCACAAAGAGGCAGCCAGCCCTGCACCTCCACGCAGAGCAGAATGGAAAACGTGTCCCTGGTCAATTCTCCTTCTGACACCGACAGATATTAAGAAGAGTCGATCACATTTTTAAATTCTTGATTTCACACGGCACCTCTTCTGCTTTTCAAATCGTCCTTTGAAGATATCAGTGTTGACAGGCCAGAATTTATAGAGTCCTAAGAAGTGCAAAGCCTTGCTGGAAGGCCACACAAGTAGAGAGGTTTAAAAAAAATAAAAAAATAAAAAAAGTACCCCAGGTCACGCATGGTGATACACCAGATGTTAGAACACCAAATGGGTTACCATTTAATTGTGGATTTAAAACAAAGGAACTGGTTCACTCACTGGATTAATTTGTCATTCCATTCACGTTCCTCCAACCTCTCAAAAGCACGCTTTCAATTTTCACCTTCCCCAACCACGGCTGCCACAATGCTGGGTAACTCACCCACACTGTAAATTGCAAATTGCAAATATTTCTTGAAATCACAATTTTAGAAGATAATCTAGATCTAATTCACATAGCTTTACATCGTTCACCCTTATCACTGTATGGTTTTTCCAGGCAGAAAGACGGAACAAGAATTTCAGGCGGTGGAAAAAAGCATGCACAAATTCATCAAACCTGGAAAACTGAAGCGCGTCAGGTGGCTGGCTATGGATACCCGAGGTGGGTGGATGAAGCAATTAAGACTTCTGAGCCTGAGCAATGAAAGATCTGCAGAACCATTTCCACTGTGAAATCTTGGCGAGAGGAAACAATGTAAAGAAAGAATTGCTTGCACCATCTTAAAAGATGTTAGATATCTGCCGGCTGTGGTGGCGCACGCCTGTAATCCCAGCAGGGCTCTGGAGGCGGATGCGGGAGGATCACAAGTTCAAGACCAGAGGCAGTCTGCGTAACTTAGCGAGACCCTGTCTCAAAAAAGTAAAAAAGAAATGGGCTGGGGCGCAGCTCAGTGGTCTAGCACTTGCAGAGCATGCAGGCGTGAGGCCCTGGGTTCAACCCCCAGTACTGCAAAAAAAAAAAAAAAAAAAAAAATAGATATTTGAGTAAGGTATCCTCACAATATATTCTTCTAAACAAAAGTGAAACCCCAATATCAAGCTGAGAACCCTTGCCCCAATTACGAATTGCAGGACAATTATTAAGAATCTTGCTTTATAATTTTATTATACATAAAATTCAGCCTCGTGTAATTGCCATCATCACCTTATTTGGGACTTAATTTCCCTGTCCAGTGTCACCTTCCTGTATTTTAATTCCTTTTTTCTGCTACTTTTTGCTGGGGGTGCAGGGAGTGGGGATCAGCCAACCAAGGGTGGAATGCAGCAAAATCATTCCAAATAGACAAAATGGATAAAAATTGTGAACGCAAAGGAGGTGACCGTCTCAGCCTTCTGACGTTTAGAACGTGAAACCAATACATGTGGGTTCTTTTGTGTCATGGGCAAAACAGCAAATATTTCCTGTTATTGAGACTTTTTATTTCTTTTGGCTGACTGTCTCCTAATGCAGAGCTTCTGAAAAGATAACTGAATAGTGACCATAAAAAGATTGTCAAGTGTGCCTCTAAAGAGTACTATGTTTCTACTGCAGAAGGAAACTTAAATTATGGGCAGAGATCCTTGAAGGCTTACGTTGCGTAGGATTGCCCAGAGGTAATCTCTGGTTACCAGTTATGTTTCAGGACACTGGGCAGTCATAGGGCTGGCCTGCTATGGGGGAGGAGAGACACTGGAGATTCTCTCATAACCACCCAAGAACAACGGCACACAGTAATATCGAAGTGCATCACACCTGTTTATTAGAGCTGCACCAACCAAGGCCAGCTATAGACACAGGCAAGGCTCTTAGCGTTAGGAAGGAGGCTTGCTGGCCAGGCCTCCCTAGCAAGCTCAAGTTCCATGAAAAACCTTAGACCACCCACACGTTAGCTATGCTAACTATCCTCTTAAACTAAAGTGGAGATATTTATTCAGAATTATGGTTTATACTTACAGGACAACATATCTCTGTATGGATTTTAAATATTATATTTAGAGGGGTGAGTTTTTTATTTTCTTTAGCTACATCTGCTGGACAGAAAACTCAGGTGGTAGAGTGTGCTTCAACTTTTTTTTTTTTTAATTTTAGAATCTTCTTTCCCTTGAAAATTCTTTTATATATTCCACATAAAAAGTACATTTCAGCAACATTTTTAAAGCATCTACAACACCTATGATATTTTTAGTATATGACTTGTTTTAAAAATAGCTCGTACTTTTAGGAAATGCATAAATAAAAGAGATAAGAGAGGGATGTTCACTTATTAAGGTAATGCCAATGTCATCTATGATTAGTAACATTTTGTAAGGTTTGCTTTGATCAGGACTCAAGCGTTAAATTCATCATTAGGTTTCCTACAACTTACGTTCTTAAAGGCATTTTTTAAAGACATAAATGATTGTCTTCAGGTTGAGCTTTCAGAAATCAAGGAGGACATAATACGGGGGGGGGGGTGTCAAAAAAGATACACATTCTAAGCAATGTTATCTACGTACTCCTTTTCAAAGTTGAATTACATTAGCAAGGTGTAGTGTGACATTCCCTCAAAAGATGGCATCAATCGAACGAATGTGAGTACAACCAAGTGACAGGTAGGACAAAGAAAAGGGCAGAAGCAAGGTTGCTGTAGGTGTGCAGACCATTTTGAAGTGATACTTGAAATTCGAGAATGTAGAAGTACAATGACTATGGAGGCGCGAGCATGCAAGAGAACCCCCAACACACCTAAGAAATGCACACATTTGTGATAAATTTGAGACGTGGAACTGTGTGTGCTGCGCACGAGGGATGATCCAGGAGGCTTCACACAGCAACAAGACCTGCTTCTTCTGTTATGGTAACCACTTGAGCATCTCTTATAATTGTAAAATTCAAACAAGATTTGTACTCACCTTTTGTGATTGGTTCACACTGAACATTACAATTTTAATACAGTGCTTTCCTTTCCTAAAAGGTGCATACACTTTTGGCACCTGCTGTATTTACTTTATCTAGTTGTTGTTGTTGTTGTTGTTGTTGTTAGGTGCCGTCGAGTCAGTATCCAACTCATAGCGACCCTACGTACAACAGGTGAAACACTATGTCAGTGCTTCTCTGCTGTTCATAAGGTTTTCAATGGTGGATTGATTTTTTGGGAATGGGTTGCCGGGTCCGTCTCTCAAGCCTACAGCACTTGGTGCTCCCGGGTGGACTCCCGTCTAAGTACTAACCAGGCCTGACCCTGCTTAGCTTCTAAGATCTGACGGGATGGGATACCACAGGGCTATCTAGTTAACGGACGTAAATCTAGGAACAATGCACAATGTTTGTGCTCAAAGACTGAAGAAAACAGTGTGGGCTGAGACTCAGTGGCTAACACAACCATCCTGTGGTGAAGTCAGGCCTGCCAGGTGAGAATGTACACCTGCCCCCTCACACCTCAGTGCAGGACCTGGGACAGGCCCCCTCCTTTTCCAATTCTGCGCTTCTCATCTGGAAAAGGAAGCCAGCCAATTCATAGGTTTTTTAAAGACCTCAGTGAAAGAAAGCTAATGAAATGTTGGTCAGCAATAGATATCACTAGTTATGTATCTGTGTTTTTTGAGGCCTGAGGTTTGATCCCCAGCATGGTAAAAATGGGAGAAAGACCTGGCAGCCCACTCCTAAAACAATCCCCAAAACAATCAGCCATCAAAAACCCTATGAATAGCAGAGACACACTGACATAGTACCAGGCATGGAGTGTTTCATTGTGCTGTATACAGGGTCACTATGAGTTAGACCTGATTTGTCAGACCTGACTTAATGGCACCTAACAACAACTACAACCAACCACCCAGCGAAAAGCAATGAAATGCCAATTCTGCACAGTATGTACAGTGAATAATATACTTGATGAGGATAAACAGCTATATCACTACTCTGCGCATCTACTATGTTTTTCTTATTTTGCAGTATCTTCCTTTTACTTATGAAAAATATTCCTGTAAGACATTATGCCATGCTACACCGGCCCCAGCCTGGCCCATCCCCAGCTGAGTCTCTTCACTGCATCAAGAGGCAGGTGGAGCAACTGACCTACACCATCTAGATCTCACAAGCACACTCTAGGAGGGTCACATATGGAGGTCACCCAACAAGGCATTTCTCAGAACCCATCGCATGGCTACGTTTAATAAAATATCCTAACCAACAACAAAAACAACCTACCGCATTGTTGCTGTTGTTAGGTGCCATCAAGTCACATCTGACTTATAGCGACCCAGTGTATACAACTGAATGAAACATTCCCCGACACTGTGCCATGCCCCGCATTACTGTCAGTGTTTCTCTGATATTCATAGGGTTTTCAATCGCTGATTGTTTTGAGAGTGGGTTGCCAGGTCCTTTTCCCAAGCCTACTGCAGCCAGTATTCCCAGGCAGTCTCCCATCCAAGGACTAACCAGGCCTGACCTTGCCTAGCTTTTGAATCAGACCGGATAGGATGCCAGGGTCATATGGCTGTGGACACCCTACATTATTGTTGTTGTTAGGTGCTGACTAGTCGACTCTGACTCATAGCGACCCTATGTACAGCAGATTGAAACACTTCCCGATTCTGTGCCAGGCACGTGATCTTATTTATATTTAAACCCATTGTTGCAGACACTGTGTCAATCCATCTAATGGAGGGTTTTCCTTTTTTTCACTGACCTGCCACTCTCTCAAACATGATGTCTTTCTCTAGGCATTGATCTCTCCTGATTACACGTCCAAAATATGTAAGATGCAGTCTAGCCATCTTTGCCTCCAAGGAGCACTCTGGTTGCACTTCTTCTAGGACAGATCTGTTGGTTCTTTTGGTAGTCCATGGTATATTCAATAGACGTCTCCAGCACCACAATTCAAAAGCATCAATTCTTCTCCTGTCTCCCTTGTTCAATGTCCAGCTTTCATTATTCATGGAGTCTGTATGTGTAAATCTGCCTACTGGCTACTATTTATTTGTAACCCCCAAACCAAGACCCCAAGACAGCATCATTTGTGGTCAAGCACAGAACGCACACACAAGGGGGAATGGCTAAAAGCTCAGCCACCCGAGGCCAGGCTGTTTCCCACTAATGTGGGTCCCAGCAGCTATTGAACAAGGATAAGCTGGAGGTTCCCTGCCACCTTCTTTCAGCCTTCATAATGCAAACAGTTGTCCTTTTTGCAGGATGTTTACTGCCAGGCTTTTTGTACATTTGTGCTTTCTATCGATAGATTTGCTGCGTAAAGTGCCTCCAAGCATAGTTGTGAAATCCTGTCTGATGTTCTCTTATACGGGAACTGTGTGTGTCTTACAGAGAAAATGTGTGTTAGACGAGTTTCATTCAGGCACAAGCGATCCTGCTGTTGGCCAGGAATTCAATGTTAATGGATCAACAATGTATATTAAATAAGGGGTTTCGAAACAAACACACAGAAAACAAGGCTATGTATCCATCAGTTGATGAAACTGTACCAGGGACTTGCACCAACGTCATCCTGTTTGCCTAGTAGGAGCAACAATTCATGCTCACTAATTCAAGGCTTCCCATGACTTTGTATCTACTGTGATTCTTTTCTAGATATTTTAGACCTTGAGGTGCATGATGGGTAGAACAGGGAAAAAAAGAAAGAGTAAAATAAAAATAAGACTCTTTTTATGAGAACTCTACAAAAAGACTATATGCTAGACCTTCTGCTAAATAGCAGGAATACCCAATTTAAAAACACAAGTCCTTGATGTCAAGGACTTGACAATGTCAAGTACTTTGTAAAACGTTAAAATACCAACTGACAAAGGCAAGACTACAAATATATCAGAAAGCTTCTTTAAAACTCAATACTGTTCCTTTTCCTGTTGCTAGTTGCTAGGTGCTGTTGAGTCAGTATCCGACTCATAGCGACCCTCATAGGGTTTTCAATGGCTGACTGTTTCAGGATTGCCTTGGGAGTGGATTGCCAGGTCCTTCTCCCATTTTTGTGGGGCAGGGAATTGAACTCGGGACCTCAGAGACTGCAGCGCAGTGCTCTACCAACTGAGCTAAATCCCAGCCCTAGTATGTGCAAAACCTAACATCGAGTCATGGGAGAGTGACCACTGAAGCTAGATAATGCTAGCAATGTCCCACCGCTGGCTAGCTATTTGGCTTTTAGCCAAATCTGTGTGCCTATCATCTTCATAGGCTGCATTTCACAAAGTGTCTGTCTTAGGGTTTTCTGGAAAGCAAATTGTTTCCTTTGTGAGTATTTAAACAGCAAGCACTGACTGCATTTCAAGAATGAATCAAGCCGGGCACAGTGGCGCATGCCTGTAATCCCAGCGGCTTGGGAGGTAGAAGCAGGAGGGTTGCAAGTTCGAGACCCGAGGCAGTCTGCATAATTTGGCGAGACCCTGTCTGAAAAAAGTAACAAAATGGGCTGGGGGTGCAGCTCAGTGGCCCAGCACTTGCAGAGCATGCAGGCGCGAGGCCCTGGGTTCAACCTCTAGTACTGCAAAAAAAAAAAAAAAAGAATGAATCAGAATCTGGGGTCCCAGGTACTCTCAAAAAAGAATCCCCTCTGCATTTAAAGTGTCTTCTTCCTCCCACCCTCCTCCCCTAACTTCTATTCAGGGAAGGGGAGAAGCAAGTACAATTAAGTAGTGTAATAAGAGATTTGATTGATCTTTAAAAAACCAAAAAATAGCAAACACCTTCCACCACTTTTTCTTTGACCTGGCAAGGCCAACATTCCACTTTTTGGTTTCTTGCACATATTTAAGACCATAAAGTACAGACGCAGCAAAAAGTGGAAGAAGAAAGACTAAGACTGGACAGCCATGCTGAGGAACTGAACTTGGAGTTCATCCAAAAGGCGAAGCCTAGCTGTGGTGGCATATTAGAAACGGACATTCCTGGCAGCAGTGTTGGGGTGTGGGGTGGATGACAGGAATGGAAGGAGAAGACCACGTCAGGGGTGATCCAAGTATTATGGGAATATTACAGTGTTGTCTTAAACTCAGCAAGAGGAGAGACTGAAAGGAAGGCTTAAATAATATGTATGCGTTAGGAACCTTGGTAAACATTTAACCATCGGGATGGGGGCCTGCAGCAGTAGCCCTGAGGCACCCGATCCCGTCAGATCTCAGAAGCTAAGTAGGGCCAGGCCTGGTTAGTACTTGGATGGGAGACCACCTGAGAACAGCAGGTGCCATAGGATTGGGAGAAGGACCCGGCAACCCACTCCCAAAAATCAATCCGCCATTGAAAACCCTATGAACAGCAGAGAAGCACTGACAATAGTGTTTCGCCTGTTGTACGTAGGGTTGCTATGAGTCAGATATTGACTTGACGGCACCTAACAACAATAACAACATAGGGATGGTGACGGCACACAGGACCCAGATTGCTGAAGTGAGTCATTTGATGAAAAATATTATCCTCTGTAAAATGGAATTTGTGAGATGAACTAAGCTTAGGGATTGAGTAATAAGATGAGTTTTGAACATACCAAAATTAAGGTACTTAAGGGAACATCTGGTTGGTACAGCTCTTGTTCTGCGCACTCTGAGGGCTTGCATCTATCCCAGCACTGCAAATATGGGAGAAGAACCTGGCAGCCCACTCCTGAAACAAGCCCAAAACAATCCACCACTGAAAACCCTGTGAATAGCAGAGAAGCACTGACAATAGCAGCAGGCATGGCACAATGTCAGGGAGTGTTTTGTTCTGTTGAACATAGGGTTTCTATGAGTCAGACCTGACTCAACAGCACCTAACAACAAGGGAACAGCTAGGTCGTTATGACCAATAAGCACATAGCTATATAACAATGACTGGCAAAAGTTGGATGTGCACTGAAAACAGAAATCTAGAAATAATCAAGAAACTATGTAGCTACAGAACCCATAGTCAGAAGAAATTTCTAAAGAAATAGTCATGGTAAGAGAAGAAGATTAGGTACACAAATGTGGAAACATCATCATTTAAAGCATTTGATTGTTTCTCTCAGAAATTAGAAGGCAGAAGACCCTACAAGGAGCTGGGTAGATGCTATTGCCTTTCCACTGCAAAGCCAAAATGAGGTATTTCTTCTGCAAACCACCATAATGAAACCTAAAGTAAAGCATTAAAGAAATTATTTGAACTATTAAAAATAAGAAAGGCACATCCGGGTATCTGAATGGAGTGGGCAAAATACTTTTTAGGGCCTGACCTCTGAATAATTGTCTATATTTACTACCAACCTACAATCTCTCATATTTATTGAAAGGCATATTTCTTTCAGTAGCAATTTTATTCCTGGTGGGAAAAAAATAACTTGCAGATGAAATCCTTTAGAAAATAATGAAGAAACGGAAGAGAAATAATACCAGAGCCTGAAATTTCTTTTTAATTTTAATCATGTTCTTAATGTGACTTTACTAATGCTAATTTGCCTACAGCCGGACCACTGTGGCATCTGATCCTGGCAGATCTCAGAAGCTAAGCAGAGCCAGGACTGGTTAGTCCTTGGATGGGAGACCACCTGGGAACACCAGGTGCTGGAGGCTTGGGAGACAACCCAGCAACCCACTCCCAAAAATCAATCCACCACTGAAAACCCAATGAACAGCAGAGAAGCACTGACAACAGTGTTTCACCTGTAGTACATAGGGTTGCTACGAGTGCCAACTCGATGGCACCTAACAACAACAACAACAACAACAAACAATGTTAATTTAATATTAATTTACCACATTTACTAAGAACTTAACTCATACTAAATCTGCATGTCAGGTTGGCAAACATTACAAGAATTCTACTAAATAAGGGGAAATGTTACTTTTATATAGGAATTGACAAATTTTTATAATTTTAAGGCTGCATGTAAAATATATCAAACATATGGGAAAAACATTTTGACTCAACAATTCAGCTTCTAGGAAGCCATTATAATGAAATAAATAGCAAATTTGTAAAACAGAATGCCAATACCAAGGTGCTCATTGTAAAGCAGTTTAAAATACCCAAATTTAGAAAAATCTTAGAATCTACTCCTAACAGCTGATTAAATAAAATAAGCTGTACAACTAAGGATATAATCTTGTGAAACGGTAAAAAACAATTATGCTCAGGGCCCCTACCCAGAGAGGACCATGGCCCAGAGACCCCTAACACTTCATAGAATATTTTCTTCTACACAAATTTTTATGGGAGAAAGAAAAACGTTCCAAAACTTTCTTTACCATTATCAAATAACATAAAATAGTTGAAGAACCACTGACATGAACAAGCAGGTATTTACAGAGAAAGATATTGACCAGCTATTTGAGAGTGGACTAAATAAGTTTCAAAATAACACACGGTAGAGCTCATTTTTGTCAAAAATAAATAAAACTTAATAATCTGAATAAATATTCACAGGTAGAAAAGTCATGGAAATCTATGTAAGGAAATAGTAAAATGTGGTTATTTCCAAGTGAATTTTAGCCATTTTTCTTCAGAATAAAAATATCTGAAAATCAATGATCTGTATATGGATTGCCATTCAAATGAACACACTTCTATAATAGCATAACAAAATTACAAATACATTAGTAAACTATTAATAATGTAAGGATACTTTGTTATTTTTCAATACTCAGAAAAAATAATCTAGAATTCTAGATACTAGAATAAGTACAATAATTTTAAATTTTGAGTCCAATTAATTTGAGATAAAGACTGCATTCCTTTCAAATATAGATAGGTGTCAAAACCAACAAAGAATGTATACCTACCTGGGACCTAGAATTTGTGATTGAGTACTGCTCATGAATTTACCCAAACAATATAATAGTTTCTCTCTCAGCCTTTTGAATGAATAAAATCTAGGCCCATATTGTTAAATAACTAAAGATCTCTTGATGTTTTAATCTGTATACCACCAATTTCTAGACCACACCCTCACCCTACACAAGTCTCTACCCTAGACATCATATCACCACTTTAATGTGTTTTTCCCTGGTTCCAAATGTTATCTTAGGTTATATAATAACATGTGCATATACTTGTAACACTGACATCATGAACAATATGAATTCACTAGAAAAATAATTCAATGAGTCAGGTATTGGAACAAGAAATAACAAGTAGGTTCAACACTACAGGAACGAAAATCCTATAATCAGCAAGGCCTAATTCTCACTGACTGGATTTTCTCTCCTAAACCTAAAAAATAAAATTAGGCTCACAATAGAGAACTTGAAGAGATGAGTCAACACAATCTTATGATTTTCTCATTTCCTCACCACATCTGCAGCAATTAATATTTCAAATGGGTTGTTCACATATGAAAGGCCTTTATATTGCTAAACAACATGAATTATAAAAATAGATACAGAATCAAATGGCTGATTAGCAGTGAAGGATTAATAAATAAAACCATATTATTATCACATCAAATCAACTCTTCTATTTTCAAGTTAGCCTTTCCTTCCAAAGTACTTTAGTATATATTTCCAAGTGTCCTGAAAAAGTTCAAAAGTTATAGTACTAACCTAGAGACGTAGGCAACTTCTTTGAGATTTTGAAAGTGAATGCCCTAAACACAGGGTGGTGGTTGTTGTAAGGTGCCATTGAGTCCGATGCAACTCATAGCGACCCTACGTACAACAGAATGAAACACTCCCCAAACTGTGCCATGCCCAGCACTATGTCATAGTTATGCATAGGGTTTTCAATCACTCATTGTTCCAGGACTTTTTCAGGAGTGCGCTGCGAAGTCCTCCTCCCATTTTTGCTGTGCTAGGGATCGAGCTCAGGGCCTCAGAGCAGCATTCTACCAACTGAGATAAAACCCAGCCCCAAACATAGGGTTGTTGTTGTGGTGGTGGTGGTTGTTGTTAGGTGCCATGGATTTGGTTTCCAACCCATAGCAACCCTATGTATAACAGGTGAAATAGTATCATTAGTGTTTCTCTGCTGTTGATAGGGTTTTCAATGGTTGATTGCTCTTTGGGAGTGGGTTGCTGGGTCCTTCTCCCAAGCCTATAGCACCTGGTGCTCCCAGGAGGTCTCCCATTCAAGTACTAACCAGGCTCGACCCTGCTTAGCTTGTGAGATCTGATGAGATCAGACACCACTGTGGTATGGCTGCAGGCAAACATAGGATTAGAAAATATATTCAAGCCAGGCGCGGTGGCTCATGCCTGTAATCCTAGTGGCTGGGGAGGCAGAGGCAGGAGGATCACAAGTTTGAGAGGCAGTCTGCATAACTTAGAGAGACCCTGTCTCAAAAAGTAAAACAAAATGGGCTGGGGGCGCAGCTCAGTGGTCCAGCACTTGCAAAGCATGCAGGCGCAAGGCCGTGGGTTCAACTCCCAGTACTGCAAAAAAATAAAATAAAAAAAAAAGATAAAGAAAACATACATTCAACATTTCACACAGTTGATTTTAACCACTCACTTGATAAATGTTTAATAATATAAATTGGAAAAATCACAAGTAAGATTCAAAAACCAAAGGTCATTGCTACATCAGAGACGACATTATAGGGAGAGGATTAAACTGTTAGAAAGGAAAATCACCTATCACTGAAAGAAGTTTTAAACCCAGGGCCCCAAGGGAAGAGATGTTGGTCTTTTTGTGCACTAACCTCTCCCCCTGGCTAGGATTCTCAGCGTGTGATCTAGGACCCTCTGGATATGTGTCTATAAAACCCTTCTGGGAGTCTGTGAGAACAAAAATACTTTCACAATAATCCCAAGATGTTTTTACTCCTCGTTTGTGTTTGCGCTCATTGTCTTACAAGTGCACAATCCAGTTTTCCTAAGGTTACCTAACGTCCAATATCCCTCAGTGAGGAAGCAGACAGACGTGGTAACCTGTCTTCTAGTAAACCAGACACTGAAGAGATTTTCAAAAATTATAAAATGATGCAACGCCCTTCACTAATCGCTTTGCTTTAGAAAATATAATTCATTTTGCATTCAATGTATGTAAACTTCCTCAGTTTCAATTTATTTATTTATTTATTAGTATTTTTTTGCGGGGTAGGGATGGAACCCAGGGCCTTGTGCATGCCAGGCAAGTGCTCTACCATGGAGATGTACCCCCAGCCCAGTTTTAACTTCTAATATATGTAGATAGAATCATTGCGAAACAAAAGCTCATTGGCATCTCCAATAGTCTCCACAAATGGAAGATGGTCTTGAGAACAGTGAGATTGGAGGCCAGTGGCCGGTAGATAGCTGGAGCTCACTAAGTATTTGCAGACTGCAATGTGAATTAGTAAGGAAGGTCACATGGATGCATGATTACTGAGCTGAGAACTGAAAGGAGGGTGGAGATGTACAGGGTAAGCGTTGAGATCATGGCGGGATCATGGCAGGGTGAGGGGAGTTCTTTTCTTCAATAATGCATTCAGTTTAAATAATGCTGTGAAAAGTTTCCCCCAAATTCAGCAACTTGTAGAAAATAACTAAAAATGGAGGATTCCCCGACAAAGAGAAACTGAACAGGATGACAGGCAACATCATGGAAAGTCAACCCCTCACAACAGACTCCATTCTGTACTTTCGAGAAAGAACTTCAGTTTTTGGAGCCAAACATTCAACCACCCTTCACAGAGTACTGTGCTGTGGAAGAGAACATGGTTTTTACCATTGGGTTTATCATTTTCCAGAATGCATCAGTTTGAAAATAATGTTATGATGGCCAATGTTAATATCACTTGCTGTTAAAAATTAATGTCAAAGCAGAAGAAAATGCTAAACATTTGTTGCTCAGTGGTGGTCCCTAAAATTATCTGTTCAGGATCCTTTCAACTTTCAGGCAGGTTAATAATTTATTTGCATATATGAGTTCATGAGACTCCTCCTTAAAGACAAATCTGAAGTTAATTAAGTAATAAAGTGAGACACTATACACTCCTGGAAGGAATACCAACAATTCAGAGCACATCAAGATCTATGATTGGGATAATCAGATAATACTGTTTTGCAAGTAGAATTGATTAACAAAATTCAAGAAGAAGACAGGCGCCTTGAAAAACAGAATGAACTTTTGCTTTTTTACATACAACCCTTCATAAGTTTCTGGATGATCTATTCGTGAAGGCAAATATCCCAAAACTATTTCGAGGATTTGCAAAAGGGAGCCAAATTATGAAACCACTCAAATGGATGGTATCAAAAATACACTGGAGTGCGCAGTCCTGCGGTCTGCCTAAAGGCCAGAGGGAAAACCCCAGGTTGACCATAAAAGGGCCGCCTGCACGTTCTCAGTGGAAAGTATATGGGATCTTATTTACACAAGCATAAACACTTGCCATTCCTTTGTGCTCAGGGCACTCCCGAAGGCTGGCCAGGACAGGAGGGCCCAAGGGCTCAGTGCAAACCGGATTCAAAAAGCCTATGACATTTTCCCAACATCTAACATACTTTATTTTTCTAGCTTAGTTTCTTTCATTAAAAAAAAAATCTACAATGCACAGAATCATTACAATTTAGCAGGTGCTAGCTCTACAAATACTTGAAAATAAGCCTTGAAGATTCCTTAGGAGGAAAAAACACCCCACATCTATAAATAGACACTTTTTTCTAGTAGCATTACAGCTGTAGGAAAACGAAAGATAAAAGAAGAATGTATTGATAGGAAATAATAATGTTTGTGCATTTACATTTCTTAGGAACTTAGAAGGCTAAATTTTGAAAATTTCTGAGCAATAGTAAGTGCATAAATGACTGTGGCCTAAAATGGGCAAAACATAAAACACTGCTAACAATAAGTGAAAGGAAGTGCATATTGGAGGAGCACATTACTTGGCATATGTGTGTACATATCCATGCATGAGTGCATGTGTGTCTAATTATAAAATTAGAATATTGTGATCAGAGGGCGATCAAAGGGATAACAGTAGCTGGGCGCAGTGGTGCAGGTCTATAATTCCAGTGGCTTGGGAGGCAGAGGCAGGAGGACTGCAAGTTCGAGACCAGAGGCAGTCTGCGTAATTTAGCGAGACCCTGTCTCAAAAAGTAAAAATATGGGCTGGGGGTGCAGCTCAGTGGTCCAGCACTTGGAAAGCATGCAGGTGCGAGGCCCTGGGTTCAACCCCCAGTACTGAAAAAAAAAAAAAGATAACAGTGACAATCCAATGACTTGTCTTTCCATTTAAAACTCTGAGGGAATTGTGAGATTTCTGTTTATTGGTACACATTAGACACCATGGAAACCTCAGATTATCTCTATCAGCTGGCTAGTGTTCCACCTAAAGTCTTATCCCAAGGTCAAATTGAGCAGCAAGAGTCATTGGATCAGATTATCTTTCCAGGAAAAGAATTCCCTCCGAAACCTCCTGCTTGGTGGTCTCAAGGTGCCAGCAACTAACCAGTAAGGCTCCAATGCTCTGGTCACATGGCCATACGGCTGACCACTGAACAAGAGCAGTGTTAGCCTGGAGCCTCGTCACACCTGTCAGGTATACCTACAGTGCACACCAGAAGGGGCTCAGATGCAGCCTGGGTCAGGCAGTGACCCCTGGGCCGCAGCCCGTTCATCTCTGAAAGGCTCTGTGCAAATGTTTTACTGCTGTTCACCTCCACGTCAGTCACTATAACCCCCAACACCCTTCCTCACAAACCCACTTCGCAAAGTCCTTGTGAGCAAAAGAGTAGTGCGCAGACCCACAGGATCAGCTTGCTAGAAATGCACTCTCTACGCCCCACCCCAAGCATATGGAAGCAGAGTTTGCATTGTAAGCAAGGGCGGATGGACTTCAACCAACACTCCAATCTGACAGGCGGTGATCTAACTAAACGTGCGCAAGTTATTCCTCCACTGTTCCTCTTTCGAGCTAGAATGTTCAACTGGTTTCCATGCATTAAAATTTTCTTGTAATTCTATTCAATTTGTTTTTAGAAATCCCTACATTCATTACCGGGGCTGGGACTTAGCTCAGTTGGCAGAGCACCACTCTGAACTCTCTGAGGTCCCAAGTTTGATTCCCAGCACCACAAAAAAAGAGAGAAGGACACGGCAATCCACTCCAGAGGCAATCCTGAAATAATCAGCCACTGCAAACCCTATGAGGGTCACTATGAGTCAGACACAATTCAGCGGCACCTAACAACAACAACATATTCATTTCCACTATATCCAGCCAAGAAGATGAATAGAGAAATTAAAATATATCAAACAGTCCAGGCATTTTGCTAAGAGTCCCTACCAGGTAGTTCTTAAATTTTCAATCTTACAAGTTTTGGTATTAAGCACTTAGAAAGATTAAGTGGCTGAGTAAAGATTACATAACTAAGAAGCGGGTAAACCAAGATCAAACCCAGATCCAGGCTTCACGAAGCCAGATTTTTATACTCTGTCTTTTCTACTGGTATGGATTCCTCTTATCCCACATGCCCAGGTTTTTCCTTAAAATGAATATGCAGTGTTAGTAGGGATCAACTCCTGAGTGTTTAAGAATCCTCCTGAAATTGTCTACATATAGGAAATGAAACTGTAAATCCAGCACGTCTGCCTACCACCTAACCAAGCCAGAGGTTCAGCTCTACCAAATAAAGGGGCTGTCAGAGGCAGCCTAATGTAAGGACGAGGGTGTGTGCTCTGGAGAGAGACGGCCTTTATTGGAATCCTGTCCAGCCACTTGACCTCTCCAAGTGGCTTACCTTCTCCTTCAGTTGGGAATAATGCTGCTAATTCCCCTCAACTCCCCTTCTTTTGTGAGGATTAGTGGAAGTAAGGTGCTTAGATGCATGTCTAGTGTATTATAAGCACTCAAGAAATGTCAGCTATATTTTTAAGGGTAAGTCATTCTGATACAACCTGACTTTACTTAAAAAAAAAAAAAACAGGAAAAAGAAAAAGAAGAGATAATGAAAAGGAAAAACCCAAAGTCCCATTTAGCTAGGCAGTTGGTAATCATCTTCCAAATCAATACAAGGTTTCCTTCCTTCTACTGATCTCCTCACATGCATTGATTGCTTATGATTACAAATGAATAAGATCCATCACCAGCATGTACCTCTTACACAGTTTCACTGTCACAATCAATTCCTGTGTCTGCCCGAGCTAGGGCAATTAACTACTCGTCTGTGAATCTTTAACACAAACACAGCAGCCTGCCAGGACCCTAGGAAGGAGCTTCAGCACTGCCCCTTACAATCCACTCTCACCTTCTAATTTTCAATATATCAGCAAGTTCCAAAAGCTCTAATGCCAGAATACGCCCCAAACCTGACCCCTGGTCTACTTTATTCCTGTCCAGGTCATCATTATAGCATTTCCTCCCTTGTGTCCCTACAAGGTATTCTCAACCCAGCAGAAATAATATGCCCTAAACAAAACTCATCACCTACCTGTTCAACCCATTCCAGAACACCATCTGCTTTGCGGTTCTTCAGTCATGCCAGGCACATTTCTACCACAGGATTTTTGCACCTCCCGTTGTTGTTGTTGTTGTTGTTGTTGTTGTTGTTGTTAGGTGCCGTCGAGTTGGTATCTGACTCATAGCAACCCTCATAGGGTTTTCAATGGCTGACTGTTTCGGGATTGCCTTGGGAGTGGATTGACAGGTCCTTCTCCTGTACACCTCCCTTTAGGCCTGCCTAGTAAGGCCTTTCGTCCTATCTCCCCAATCTGTGTTCAAATTCACCTTCTCAGTAGGCCCACTGTGACCTTTATCAAACTCCAACAAGGATCTCTACGGCACACTTCCTAACCCTCAATACAGAGCACTGATCATGTTCTACCACACTAACAGTCTACTTAATGATGTTGCTTGTCTTTATTTTGT
Organism: Pedetes capensis; assembly: GCA_007922755.1. NCBI lineage: Eukaryota > Metazoa > Chordata > Mammalia > Rodentia > Pedetidae > Pedetes > Pedetes capensis. The sequence continues at coordinate 37,594 of VMDO01005685.1, read as the reverse complement.
CCTTTACTTGAATGTAAACTCTAGGTTAGGTTTCACGCCTTCTGTTCATGACTTTATTATCTGTGCTTAGTATCTGGCTGCCTATGTAACGAATGTTCAAAAAATATTTGTTGAAACACTATATAAATAGGAGACTCGTCCACATCTCTTAGAATATCTATAGAAATCTGTGTGTTTCCGACCTTGAAATATATCATAGAGAAAACTTAAGGCACTGATCCTCTTTCTCTTGGATGAAACTGTAAATAAAAAAACCCCAAAGACTTAGAAGAGAAAATAAAAGGTTCACTTTATAGATGCTAAACAACCCCTGTGTCTTTTCCCAAATCAGGAGAGAAAATGATAAATGTATGAGTTTGTTAACTAAAGAAATCACCCTCTCTCAATTAAAGAGGCCACTCTCCCTGAAGGTGACCGTTTAGCTCAGGAAGGGGATACAATGACCTTGTACAAATAAATTTGCAGGGGCAATTGACAGAGCAATTACTCACTTAGTCAGGATGCTTGCTAACAACTCATCATCTTGCAAAAAGTACCCTGGGAATTTTAATGAGCACACACAGACTCGGCAGCCTAGTTTCAATTCTCATCTGAAAAATACTCACTCTCTGTCAAGGTATTTACTCATGAGCTCCATCTGACGCCTCAATCACGAGGCTCATTAGCATAAAGAGTTCAGCCCTTTTCTGCCTGCAACTAATCACGCATTATCCAGATCAACTACGGAGAACTGTTGTTGTTGTTAGGTGCCGTGGAGTCGGTATCCAACTCATAGCAACCCTCATAGGGTTTTCAATGGCTGTTTCGGGATTGCCTTGGGAGGTGATTGCCAGGTCCTTCTCCCATTTTTGTGGTGCTGGGAATTTAACTCATCCCAGCCCTACTGAGAACTAGGGAGTTACAATTCATCCTCTGTCCCCTTCTCCTATTTGATTTGGCAATATTTGTCATTCCATCAAGATACTGAAGCCTGGGTATTTTTCTATAAAATATTTAACATTTATTATATTTATGGGGGAAAAATGGACAAATGTGCACATATTAGACTATTTTTTTGTCTCTGTGACAAAAAAATACCTCACAATTTAATGGAGGAAGGATTTCTTCTTTTTCTTTTTTCCTTTTCTTTTTCTTTCTTTCTTTTTTTTTTTTTCCTGGATCACACGTTCAGAGGTTTCAGCCCACCATGCTTAAGTCCACTGACTCGGGGCCCCTGTGAAGAAGATGATGGTGGCAGGAGAATGCGGAGGGGGAGGCTGTTCACTTCATGGCAGACAGGAACCAGAGAGCAAGGAGGGGATTCAGGACCAGGTTTAATGTTCAATGTCGAGTCCTCAGTGACCTCCTTTCTCCAGCAAGGCCCCACCTCCAGAAGTTTCCAGAACCTCCCAAAAGAGCACCACAGCTGCGGACCCTGCCTTCCCACAGGAGCCTTTTGGGGAAAACATTTCATATCCAAACCATAATACAGGGCTATACCCCATTTTTAAAGTCTGAAGAATATGCAAAAATGGGCACTGTGAGTCCCACAGCAAGTACTACTTGTTAACATTTCTTCTGTCTCACACAGACGGTATGGTGTTAAAAATCTTTAAAATCAAGGAATTTAACATGCTAGAACACTTCCTATCGACCATCTAGAATGTGGAATATGCAACCAGAGTGAGGCAAAAATAATAGCTTTGGTTTCACAGATTATGTAACACAAACTAATCAGAAATATAAAATGTATACATCAAAATAAATGAACCTGGTCTATGTCAATGTCAGGTGTTGATATTCACCCAAAATGATTTCATTAATGAAAATTATAGGCAAATATTTTATAACAAGGAGTGAAAAGGGGACTTGATATTATTTTTTTCACTTAAAGAGCATGACATTAGGAATTATTTGTTTGGGGAACAACTCTCTTTTCCGGGGCAACAGGGAGCTCCTATGGGCCAAGGTCACTGAAGAACAAGTTACAGCCTTCTCTGAGGAGTTCAGTGTTAGGTGAGCTTCTCTGCCCCTTGGAGAAAAGTACCAGGAGAGTCCTAGAGAGCCACCCCACCCCTAGGCCCCCACCGGATGGAGTCTCTGGTGCCTCCCAGAGCGCGGCTCCCTGTGCGCACCCCACAGCAGGGCTCTGCGATCCCAGAGGGCAGGTACCCCATCCTGGTTACCTTGGAGACCCCATCCTGTTCTCCTGGGCAGGTGCCGCATCCTGATTACCTTGGAGACCCGGTCCTGTTCTCCTGAGCAGGTGCCCCATCCTGGTAATCTTGGGAACCCTGTCCTGTTCTCCTGGCTGCTAATGCAATGCCGAACCCCCTCGCTTTTGTTTCCGCTAGGCAGGACCTGTTACAAAATGGCTCCTCCCTATAAGTTGGTACCTTTTTCTACCCACAATCCCCCAGTCCTCCAAAGCCCAGGAAAACGTGACTCTTCCAGCCTATCAGAACCGGTGGAGCAGCCACTTTCTACCTATCCCGACGTGCCACATCAATTCCCCCTTCCCCCTCCCACCTAGAGCCCATAAAAGCCTTGCCCCTTCCTCCCCCACAGGCTGCTCCCTCCTTTACTAGAGACAGCCCGGGCAGGTTCTCCTAATAAAGGTCTGAGTTTACAGGGTTTCGGCTCCTTCCCTGACACTTAAATCTTGGGAGTGAAATTTATTAACATTTTTTTATAAAAACAGTATCTTTCATTAAATTTTATAAGGCGGCTTTATTTTGCTACAAAAAGAATGTCTGTGTGCCCTATTTACCATCAAGGGCACGTGAACTGTCAGGTTTGTCGGGTTGAGGTGGACAGGGCCAGGGACTGGGTCAGCCTGGAGTCCTGGCTGGACAGCCAAGGGCATCCATGAGTGAGAAAATAACCTCACCGCCCAGAAGGACCTCATCGCCCCAGGAGGGGAGGCTGGCAGGATGGCTCTGAGAGGAATCGCTCCCCGGTGCGCGTCTCTGGGTTTCCAAGGCCTTCTTAACTCTGAGGACCTGCAGAGCTCCACAGGGAGACACAGCTGCCCCTACGGATGGAGGGTCCCAGAAGCCGGCTCTGCAGAAAGGTCCCGGGGGGAGGTGGGGAGGGCGAGCCTGCGCAGTGCCGAGGCTGAGCGTGGGCTCTCCCTGGGCAGAGTCCCCAAAGCCACGAGCAGGGAGGCCAGGATGGAGACAGCTGCCATCTGCCCTCTGGTCTCTGGGTCCTGCCTACAGGAGGCAAGCAGGATGAAGGGGCCCGGGGAGGCAGGAGGGGGAGGCCAGCCTCTACCAAGGACCCGTCTGTGCCACACCACCGTTGTGCGCTCACTTCCCCACTGAAAGCTGCTTTTCAAGCCAAAGTCCTCCCATGCTATGGGCTGCTCCACGAACGCACGGAGCTGCAGGTCTTCAGTTCTGTAGCGAGCAGCTTAAATTTGCAGCAGGGGATTCTCCGGAGTAAACCTCCAAAAGAAGGCATGGGGGCAAGGAAGACAGCAGCCACCAATGTGGAAAGATGGGACTGAGGCCCTGGGCTCAACCAACACCAGAGAGAGGCAGAAGAGGCTAAGGAAAGGAAGCATGTGGGGAATGTTATCTTCTTTATTTGTTGTTTTGTTTATCTGTTGCTTATGTTTTTACATGTGGAAACATTAGTGAGACTTGGCATCCCAAAATAAGTGCTTCCATTGAGAGATAAATGCAATCACTGGCAAAAATAAACTTTTTAATTAAAAAAAAACTCACTATCAATCTTTTTTTCCTGTTCCCTTAAACTGAACCTTCAGTTTAATGGAGTGTCATAACCACAAACTATGTTTCTTCCAAAAAAAAGAATGCATTCCTTAGGGCAGAATTTTCTACATGCTTATACCTGCAGTTTGAAAAACCTTTAATTTGTGGTTTTTTCTAAAACCTGGTCACAGAATAGATGTGTGTAGGATAGCCATGTACTGTACATTCAGTGATCATGAAGCCATGTTATTGTTGTTAGGTGCCATTGAGATGGTGCCTGACTTATAGCAACCCTACGTACAACAGACAAAACACTATTGTCAGTGCTTCTCTTCTATTCGTAGGGTTTTCAATGGCTGATTGTTTTTTGGGAGTGGGTTGCTGAGTCCTTCTCCCAGTGAAGCCTTGAGACTACACCAAAGTAGCACAGAAATCAGAAAGAGAGTCCAGTAAGAGATACGTGGTGGTATGTCTAATGGATAGACTGTTCTCTCTGAAAGGCAAATTAATACCATAGGGCACAGGGGCACAGGCCTGTGCCCTCAGTAACTCCAGAGTCACAGGTAGGAGGGTTGCAAGTTTGAGGCCAAAGGCAGCCTCTAGAGACTTAGTGAAATCCTGACTCAAAATAAAAAAATAAAGCGACTGGAGTGCAGCTCAGTGGTAGAGCACCTGTCTAGCATGCATGCCGCCCTGAATTCACCCTTGACTCCCAGGAAAAAAAAAACAAAAAGGCAAATTAATTTCCAGTCTCCAAATCTGCTTGTTGTTGTTATTAGGTGCCTTCGAGTTGTGTCTGACTCATAGCAACCCTCATAGGCTGATTGTTTCAGGATTGCCTCGGGAGTGGATTGGCACATCCTTCTCCCATTTTTGCGGTGCTGGGAATCAAGCTCAGGACCTCAGAGACTGCAGAGCGGTGCTCTACCAACTGAGCTGAATCCCAGCCACCCTAATCTGCTAGTCTCAATAAAAGTGACCAGTCAAGACTATTTTTCCATAGAGCCTCTGGATAGTGTGCTATATAATTCAGATGCAAAGGTAGAGAACTTTTTTTATGGTTTCTATCTTACACACTTGTCTATAAACAAAGGGTATGGTGTGCAAACCGATGGCATGTTCCGGATGTTTCCAACAAGTGCCCAAAAATAAAAAAAAAACTTACAAAATATTTTCTTGCTCTTTAAGGCTTAAGAGCAGGAAATACAAACGACACTCTAAGCTTATAAAAAGGGGGTGCAGAAGAAAACCCCCATGCGGTGCCAAACATTGGCAGCAAGGCTCTTTCTTCCTAGACAAAACTCTAGTCTTATGAAAACAGAATTTCTTGTAAAGTGCCAAGCACAACACAAATTGTTGTCCAGCTGGTTCTCCTGCATGGCTGGGTTTGCCCCCTGTTGCTTTGCCTCTAGCCTCATCTAGCCTCAGGGATAAAAATCAGTGCCAACTTTAAACCTGAACCCTGCAGGGACACCTTTAGGCGCACCATGCCCTGCGTTTATCACACCAAGTCTTGCATTTCACATGCTTTCCGCTAGAACTGAAGAAAACCCTACTTCTGTTTGCTTTCTCTCCCTCTCTCTCTCTCAACCCTCTGCACTAGGTTTAACAATTGCATTATTTCTAATGTACTACATAAGCATACTAGACACGCTTAGAAAATACTAACTGCATTTTAGGAAGGAAACTATCAATACTTTCACTGTTTGCTTAGCCCTTGTCGATGAAATTGTGGTGGCTGTTAAATGCCCTCAAATCAGGTCTGACTCATAGTGACCCTATGTACAACAGAATGAAACAGTCCCCAACACTGTGCCATGCCTGGCACTACTGTCAGTGCTTCTCTGCTGTTCATAGGGTTTTCAATGGTTGTTTGGCGGGAGTGGGCTGCCAGGTCCTTCTCCTTAGCCTATAGCACACAATATTCCCAGGTGGTCTCCCACTCAAGGACTAACCAGGCCAACCCTGCTTAGCTTTTGAAATGTGAGGAGATCGGATGCCAGGCTGGTATGGCTGTCAATAAAATAGCTACGATTATTTATTTATTTATTTATTTATTGTATTCCGCTCTAGTCTTTATACATGCATAAGAGTATTTACAAAGGCACAGAGAAAAATATTTAAGATCCTATTTTCACCCTGCCTTTTCACTGACCATAAACACAAGAGCACTTTCCCCAGGTGGATGGAGTGTGTATCATTACCCTGCATCCCAGGAGCCGAGATAGCTCGGGATGATTCACAGAGCCCCTCCTCGGAGGTTTATTGCTCTACTGGGCAGCCTGGGAGCCGTGTTTAATTCACAGATGGCATGTGCAGCAGAAACAGGAGAAAGGATTCCAGCAGACGAGTATGGTGGCCCAAACCTCCACCTCAAAACACACCCTGCTCCTTGGCAATTTCTTCACAAAAAGATCCCCTTTAAATAGGAACCAAGAAGAGATCGATGTAAGGTCTGGCCTCTCCATATTAGGAAGCCACTGAAAGATGTACGATTATTCCTTTATATCCTCAAATCATCTGAAGGTGTATTACACCGATATCCAGCCACTTTGTGGCAATAGCGACATTAAAAAGCATTCATGACTTTCTGACTAAGAGTTCAGTATCTTTGATTAGCATGCAAGGGGAGGGAGAAAGAATCTAATTTTCACTTGTTTCTTTTTTATTCAGAGGGTTACTGTAATCCCAGTTGGCCATTAAAGAGTAAACACACATCCATGCATGCACAGAAACTCCCACGCTGAGGCGGTGGGCAGTGATCCTTTATACCAAACTTGGCCTCGGGAAATTATTAATGAGGGGTGAGAAGGTTAGCCAGAAGCATGGCTCGGAAGAGTGTCTCTGCAAAGAGAGAGCCACCTATTGAGAAGGGGAAAGGACGGTGTGGGGAAGCCTGGTGCTTTGGAAAGGAATTCCTTCACAGCCAAGATAATTTCTGGACTTTGCAAAGCCAAAATGAAATGAGTCATCTTGCGTAGCGTTTCCTAACTGTGAATTAGTGGAATGACCTTTGAATTCCTAAGGAAGTCAAGAACAGCACCTACTCAAAGATAGATCTGCCCCCTCCCTGTGTTTCAGGACAATATAGGTTCAGCCCTGGGCGGTGCTGTTATAAACTTGATAACATATTATTCCATAACTTGTGGCTTTGCCTGCAGGAAGAAAAGCAGCAGCCGCCAGAAATGAAAGCAGCTTAATTCAGAAGCGTGCAAGCATGAGCATGCCCTACCAACCCCAGCACTACCTGCAACCCTTTCTCTAGGCTTTTTATGCTATTAGAAAAAAGCCAAATGGTTTAACAATGGTCATGAAGGGGTCCAGAATACAGCAGCCTAAAATATGCCACTATAGCACAAGGATTATTTTGAGCTGAAGGCAACAGAGAAGGAAACAGTGTAGGAAAAGCTCTCTGTTCACTGTTTGCTGCCTACAATAGGGTGTAAACTTCCCTTTGTGGATGTGGCATAAATCTCTCCTTTTTCTATACAGTAATGAAGAAAGTGACCCTAACCACCTGACCCAGAGAGATAGTACCAGATGAGGTTGTATAAACAGACCTTACAAAGATAACCCTGATCCCTATGCATAGCAAAGAAACACTGACAACAGTGCGGGGCATGGCATAGTGTCAGGGAGTGTTCTGTTCTGTTGTACATTGGATCACTATGAGTCAGACCCAAATTGATGGCACCTAACAACAACAACAACAATTTATATTAGTTCCCTGTATTTTTCCAAGTCACTTTCCTAAAACTTACTGGCCGTAAAAGCCCACACCCACTTCCCTTTGACTTTTCCCCTCTCTACAATTTATTGCTTTTTGTTAAATTGGTACATAAAACCCCATAATCTAACCACTTGCTTAGGTTTTCACTTCTCTGTAATGTCTCAGTGCATGTAAAATGACAAATAGTGACAATATCTGTATGTCTCTTCTCCTGTTACACTGCCTTTTCTCAGTTAAATTTCCAGGTTCCACCTACTAAAGCTAACAGGTAGAAGAAAAGTTTTTAATCCCTCCCCTACAGTGCAATAAGCAATTTGAAAACAGTATTGTATTGGGAAAAAAAACTATTTAGTCTTACAAATCATAATTTCTAAAATGTTTATAGTTGTTGAATTGTTAAGAGGCTACAAATTTATGAAATGAAAAAGTAACTGTCAAAATATCAAAATAAAATGCGAATGGATGTAACAAATAAAATGATGAGTTTTCATTCTTATAGCTTTAAAAGTTTACTCATTAGTTCTTTTAATTTATGAATGCCTACCCAGCCCCTATCTAGGCACATGGATACAATGGTTTATATTCTAAAGAAGGAAGGACAGCAGACACTTCTCTTTCATCCTACTGTTATCTCTAGACAATGTTTGAGTAACTACTGTCTGTCAGGCAAGGCTGCAGGTACTAAAATCAGTGAAAAGGAAAAAATAAACCTCTAGTACAAAAACAAAAACCTCAGCCTTCATAGGTCTTACATTCCAGCAACTTCAACTCAGAAGGGTTTCTTCCAAAAAAGTATAAAGTGACATAGCGTATTACTAGATTACATCAGATTGCATCTGAAAGTTTCAGTCCTTCTACATAAGCAAATAGTTTCTGTATTTATACATGGTTGCTTGTGAGACTGCCAGCAACAGATTCTTTTTTTTTTTAATTTCGAAATCACTATTAACCATGTGTCTACAGCCATAGCACTCCTGCATCCCATCTTGCCTGATCTCAGAAGCTAAGCAGGATCACCTGGTTAATCCTTGAATGTGAGACCACCTGGGAATACCAGGTGCTGCAGGCTGGAGAGAAGGACCTGGCAATTCACGCCCCAAACAGTCAGCCACTGAAAACCCTATGAATAGCAGAGAAGCACTGACGATGGTTCAGGTACGGCACAGTGTTGGGGAGCGTATCTCTTGTACCTCAGGTTGCTATGAGTCAGACCTGACTCCACAGCGTCAAACACCAACACCATGACCAAGTCGTAATTAATAGATGGTGGATGCAGACGGATTTGTTTCTTACTGAACCATGTGTTGAAAGGGCAGTTTCCTCTACAAGACAGCCTCAAAGCAGAAGGTAAACAAGACAGATGAATGGGCTCGGGCTCAAGGTGAAGAAACTATTGTTGCTGTCCGGTGCTAGACTTATCAGGCATGTCATCCGTGGTACACAACACTGAAAGAAAGCAGCTCCCATCTTTATTCTAGAACCAGCCTTAGTTTTGTGATACCATCCTCACCAGAAAAAGGTCCTTCTCAGTGTAGCCAAAATCTGAGCCTGAATATCCATCGTATATATGGCTATTGTTGTTAGGTGCCCTACAGTCACATCTGACTCACAGTGACCAGTATGGTGTTTTCAATGGCTGACGGTTTTGGGATTGCGTTGGGAGTGGATCGCCATGCCTGTTCCCATTTTTGGGGTGCTGGGAATTGAACTTGGGACCTCAGAGACTGTAGAGCGGTGCTCTACCAACAGAGTTAAATCCCAGTCCAGTATATGGTGGTGGTTGTTGTTAGATGCCGTTGAGTCAGTATCCTACTCATAGAGACCCTCATAGGGTTTTCGATGGTGACTGTATTGGGATTGCCTTGGGAGTGGATTGCCAGGCCCTTCTCCCATTTTTGCAGTGCTGGAAATTGAACTCGAGATGTCAGAGACTGCAGCGCAGCACTCTACCAACTGAGCTAAATCCCAGCCCAGTATATGGTTAGAAAGGTTAAAATCCTTGCTTTCTACTGAAGACTTATCAAACAAGGGATCAAATTAAATCTTTCCAAAAGCCACAGATATATTCAGCCCTCAACATGTTTCACATTTAAAGCCTCTGGGCCATTTTCAGCATTAATTTTAGAGGCAAAGAAACTGCCAATGAAATGCTTAAATAGATAAGAAAACAATGTTCTTCCCCGACGAATATTCTTGTGCGTTAGACTTCCTTCCCCCAAATCAGTACAATGACAACTGTCAGTCACATTATTTTATGTGGGGCATAACTTGTTTTAACACACACATTGAAATGAAATAAAATATGATGTTTCTATCATATAAGACAATATCCAACACGCAGATGAATCTGCTATATTTCAAAACATTATGTTTCAAGTAAGCAAAACTTTTTTTCTAGAGCTTCCGCTAAAAATCTAATTCCACCAACACCCTCTTTGTCCTTAAACAAACAATGGGAGTCATGAGATAGAAACAATTTTAAGTCACAAAATAATAGTGGAGTTAGCCTAAATGTTGGTTATCACAGACAGACAGACAACGGTACAGCCCAGTCTTAGGAAACGTAATACTTATCTGTTGTCATTAAATCACTGAAGAAGATATCAATATTTATCACTACTTAGAAAACTAAATATATCTTTAAAAATGTTGGGGTTTTTTTGTTTTTTGTTTTTTGTTTTGCAGGACTAGGAGTTGAACCCAGGGCCTCGCAACTGCATCCTTTGCAAGTGCTGGTCACTATGCTGCCCCTACTCCCAGCCCATTTTTTTTTTACTTTTTGAGACAGGGTCTCGCTAGATTATGCAGACTGCCTCTGGTCTCGAACTTCCCATCCTCCTGCCTCTGCCTCCCAAGGTGCTGGGATTATACCACGCCCGGCACTAACTTTAAAAATGTTTTAATGCAAGTACATTTTTATTACTCATGGAAATTACTGACAGCCTTACAACAAAGTCTATTAATGTTTTAAGTTATGAACTGTTCTTTAACCTGTTATGGGTGGCAATACAAAGACCTAAATCACACATAAAATCTGAAAATCAATTGTGGCATCTCTACCAGCACATAAATAGCAGTGGCCAATTCTATCCAGTGCCTAAGACATATCCTGAGAAATGAGATTCCTAGCATTAAACATTCAATAAATTGATTGACTAATGGTCTACAAAAATTGGTGACCTTCAACCTTCTAATAACCATTATGGTAACCTGCTCTTGTTTACTAATCTGCCACTGGACTTAAATATCCAGAACAATCTGTACAGAAGTTCTATGCTTTTTTCCAGCACCAAAATCAGGCATCAAAAAGATCAGTGAAAAATCTGTAATTGTTTTCAAATTCTTGGGCATAAGGCATATGGATAAATCACTCTGGAAAAATGACACACAAAAGTTTCTTGTCTTTTTTTATCTGCGTGGAAGATGATTATTTACAAAGAAAACATGCTGAATTTTGTCTTTTTATGGAAACACCAAGGGGAATCTTAAGAATAAAATGTTTGGACTACGAACAAAAAGCTGAACCACAATGTTTAAGTGACGGAGCTCAAAAACTAAAACGACTTCTAAAATATCTTGGATTCCATCCCTTAAGGAAAAGGATTTGCATTGTCAAGCGCCATTTGCACACTGACTCCTTACCCTTAAAAGTTTTGCTTTTATCCTGCAAGTGGGAAAGCCTCCCTTTTTACACAAAACACCATCACTGCCTGTCAGTCAGTGTTTGGAAAATATCTTTCACTGGACAGTAAGTTCCAAGGTCTTCTCTCAAAGAGCCAGATCCCACAGGCGTCCTTCTATAGACCCTTAGCCATGTGGATGCTCGGCAGGCTATTTTCTAGACCAGGTTCAACGAAGAGTAGCTCAGAATGAATCCAGGAAGAATCTAGGACGTTAAAAAGGATCTTTAAGTATGCGTTCACATTCAAATATCATATCCACCAGCGAATGCCACGTGGGATTTTCTACAGAATGTATTTCTAATGATAGGACTGTAGTTTCTTTCCCTACGATCTTTCCCACTTGATTTACTCCCCAAGTGCATTGTTGTTGTTGTTGTTGTTGTTGTTGTTAAGTGCCAGCGAGTCGTGTCCGACTCGTAGCGAACCTCGTAGGGTTTTCAATGGCAGATTGTTTCGGGATTGCCTTGGGAGTGGGTTGCCACATCCTTCTCCCATGTTTGCGGTGCTAGGAATTGAACTCTGGACCTCAGAGACTGCAGAGTAGCGCTCTACCCCCAAGTGCATAATGACGTTATTATAATTCCAATCACTAGATGTCTTTGTCTTGTAAAAGCAAAGAAAAAAGATGCAATCCTAACGATGCTTCTGCTATTTTATTGTGCACATGTTAAGATATCAATACTTTAAAAGTTGCCATGAAAAGACATAAAAATATGTCTTCTGACCAAAAGTATGTGTCTAGTTTTTTCCAAAGGGGTGAAACCCAAGCTCTCTAAGATCATGAGTAATGCACAGCATCTCAAAGATGGAGAACGGTCCCTCTACCTCCAAAGTGGTCACTGTCCAGCAGGACTAACCATCTATTTAACTCCTGCAACCCAGAACCTCAATTGCCTCAGCACAGTACACGTGAAGGCATCAAGGCGGGCTTCGGCCCTGCTGTCACTCGTTCTAACTCCAGCTGACTTCAGACAGGCAGGTAAGTGAAGACAATTCATTTCCCCTGGCAGAGAAATAAAGGAAATGTGAAACGAACCGATCTGGCTCCTATGTGTCCTGAACGTTTGCACTGCCTTGGTTTTACTGGAAAACAGAGACCTACACCCATGCAGCCCGGCACCACGCTTCTGTGCACGGCAGAGGGTATGGTTTTGATTTGGTTGTGACACCGTAAATACTGGCATGCTCAACATGTGCTTCCTGCCATGAATTCCGAACGCCCTCTCGAGGGTCTGCTTCTGTTTTGTCCACACGCCAGAAGGAGCGACTCCTTGCCTATAATCTCAGAGGATCAGAGCTGAGAAAATCAACTTGATTTCCAAGGAAACAACATGTACCCTTTGAGGGACTTAAAAAAAAAAAAAAGGACTTTTTCAAGATGTTTGCCTTCCAGGGGATACATCAGAGTTGTCAATCTCTGAACCTTAAAGCACAAAAAACAAAAACAAGCCAAAAGTAAGAAAGCACATGAGTTACAGCTTCGGTTAACTAGAGAGAAGGGGAAAATAATTCAAAACTCAGATAAGTTAATAACTGAAAATGGATTTGTGATCGCCTCTCTCTTCTCTATAATAAATGGCCATGAAACTGGACCACAAAGTTCCCAGTTCAAAAATAATTTTCCTGGAAATGATACATTTCTGTTTCCTTGTGGAGGAAATCACATTCTCAGCAGTCATCATTATAATGTTGCCCATTGGGTTCTTTGTACATACATTTTGCTCGGTCTAAGCAGAAACATTGAGGCCCCCCTGTGGATCCCTTATTAGTTCCTCAAAATGAAGCCAGACAGTAGCTGCATCTCTCGGTTGTGAAATCAGGCATGTGACTCACTTGAAGTCCACCAGGGGTGATTTATGACCCCAGAGGCCAACGGTACAGCAGCACAGGCCGTGCTGGGTCTCAGTGGCTGTTTCTGCCTCATCTAGAGGATCGACCACGCAATGGGGCACTGATCTAAAGACCGTTCAATGTTTAATTTCCAGATGCTTGGAAGTTAGGAGAGATAAGACGCACACATAGCAAGAAGCCACAGTGGAAGTGGTGACTTCTGGACACTCCCAGAGCTCAGAGAAGGCAGGTGTGCCAGGCCAAAGAAACAGGGACCCCAGGCAGGCTGAGACTTACATGCACGTGGGCTTTGCATACACAGTGGGAAGGTTTTGCACCCCACACCACAGGCACTAACTGGCTGGGCCAGGCGCTGGGCCCCTGCAAGGGAGGTGTCAAACATCATTTCCAACTGCTGACCCAGCGCCACCTACTCTGTCCTCTGCAGTCATCCTGATGTATATTCTTTTAAACAAAGAACAAACCACTGTACCTTAGAAATTTGTTAAAAGAATAGATCTTAAATGGTCTCGTCACATACACAAAAAGGTGACTATGTGAAGTGATAGGTGATTAATTAGCTGGTTTGTGCTGATGACTGCATTGTGTGTGTGTGTGTGTGTGTGTGTGTGTGTGTGTGTGTGTTATGCTATTGATCTTGTTAGGTGCTGTAGAGTCAGGTCTGACTCATAGCGACCCTCATAGGGTTTTCAAGGGCTGATTGTTTCAAGATTGGTTTTGGAAGTAGACTGCCACATCCTTCTCCCATTTTTGCAATATTAGGGATTGAACTCGGGTCCTCACAAAGTGAAGAGTAGGTGCCCTACCAATAGAGCTAAATCCCAGCTACATATATATATGTATATATATGTGTATATATATGTGTATATATATGGTGTGTGTGTGTATATATATGTGTATATATGTATATATCTATATACGTGTATATATGTATATATGTGTATATATATGTGTATATATGTGTATATATGTATATATCTATATATGTGTATATATGTATATATGTGTATATATGTATATATGTATATGTGTATACATATGTGTATATATATATACACACACATACCATATATATATATATACACACATATATATCACATTGTATTTGACAGATATCTTCAATTTTTATATATCAATTGTACTCATTTTTCAATGCTATGGGATATAATAATGATGTTGTTGTTGTTGTTAGGTGCCGTTGAGTTGGTATCCGACTCATAGTGACCCTCTGTACAACAGGGGAAACACTATTGTCAGTGCTTCTCTGCTGTGCATAGGGTTTTCAATGGCAGATTGATTTTTGGGAGGGGGTTGCCAGGTCCTTCTCCCAAGCCTACAGCTTCTGGTGTTCTGAGGCGGTCTCCCATCCAGGTACTAACCAGGCCCGACCCTGCTTAGCTTCCAAGATCTGAAGGGATCAGATGCCACAGGGCTATGGCTGCAGGCATAATAATGATACACAATATAAAATAAATAGTAAAAAGAAGACAAGAGACAAGTCTGATTCTTCAGTGAGGACTGACTGATCTGCCATAGGTATAAGACATGACTAGAGAGGGAAAGACAGGACTTAGCACTGGGAACCAATGCGGAAGGCTGTGCACGTGACCTCCCTGCCTAAACCCTTCAGTGGTGTCCTGAGGTCTCACAGGACAGCCTGTGCACATGCGCTGTAGCATGGCAGACACAGCCCTTCAAAATTAACCCATAGTTTTTTCAATGCCATTTCCCAAAAGAAAGAGCTGGTTTTCCCATGGACTCCGTTCTCTCTCACAAATCCATGCTGCCCGTTGGAACTCTCTTCCTCTCCTGGGGGACTCCTTATCCTTCCTGATCCAATTTAGATACACGGCCACCCTCCCTCTCTCCTGCCCTGGAAGGAGAACAGCCTGGCATTCTTCTTCCATTCCAAGCATGTTTCTAGCCTATCACAGGCCACACTGACTAGGAATGCCAAGGGTACAAGGAAGGATATTTTGCTGACCTGTTTTCAGAGTGTGACAGGGTCAGGAGAACAAGAGGCACTTGGTGTCTGTGGGATTGAACTGACTTTTGGGGTCCAAGAGTTGCAATGGCACAGTGTCAGGATGGCTCAGATCTCTGGGGTGAGTGGTGGGCAGCTTGCGAAGGACTGAGGTGGGATCACAGTAGATCTTGGGGACACCAAAGTGGATTCCTGTGGCCCCGAGCTTGGCAGCATGACTGGGAGCTTAGTCAAAGGCAAACAAACTCTTGCCCCGTGCCCCTAAACCTAATAAATCAGAACCTGAATTTTAACAGGATCCCCGGTGACGTGTGCAGACATTCCAGGTGGACGAGCGCCCATCCGAGCTTGACTGGAGTAGACGCAAGCCCGGCTCAACTGTGGGAAGATTATCTGATGTTGTTGTTGTTAGGTGCCATCGAGTCGGTACCCGACTCATACGGACCCTATGTACAACAGGTGAAACACTATTGTCAGTGCTTCTCTGCTGTTCATAGGGTTTTCAATGGAGGACTGATTTTTGAGAGTGGGTTGCCGGATCCTTCTCCCAAGCCTACAGCACCTGTGTTCCCAGGTGGTCTCCCATCCAGGTACTAACCAGGCCTGACATTGCTTAGCTTCCTAGATCTGACGGGATCAGACGCCATACTGCTGCAGTTACAGGCTATCTGATATTAACTTCCTACAAATGATCAATGGGGGTGAAAGGGCCTGGGAGCAGCCTGGATCACAGAAGGAAGGACAATGGACGCTTGTGTCACAGTTTAAGCCATAGGTAACCAGCACCTGATAATGACCTACACGGATTGCAAATATAAGTGTGACTGTTTTACCAGGCGATAGAAATGTTCATACTCATTCATTGGCTTGACATCATTCTAGGCTTGTTTACTTGTTATACACTTTGGGTTTTTGTGAAGGAAGGCAGAACAAAACCTGTTGGTTTTAAACGGTGTTCTCAGATTTGGGGTGCCAAGAGCAAGGCCAACTATGAGGATCAGAAAGTGTTCTATTGTGTGTGGAAGGGGAGAGCAAGATGGAAATGAGATGCCATCAAGGTAGGGACCAGGACACCCAAGGGACAGCAAGACAGATGTCTTCTATGGCAGACTCTCAAGGGGAATGGCCAGGAGCTTTGGAAGGAGCCCTGAATCCTTGCTGTTGCTGTTGTTGGCTGCCTTCGAGTGGGGTCCAACTCACAGCAACTCTATGTACAACAGAACAAGACACTCTCCAACACTGTGCCATACCCGGCACTACTTCAGTGCTTCTCTGCTTTTCATAAGGTTTTCAATGGCTGATTGCTTTGGGAGTGGGCTGCCAGGTCCTTCTTCTGTTTTTGTGGTGCTGGGAGTTGAACACAGGACCTCAGAGTACACAGAGCAAGCACTCTACCCACTGAGCTAAAGTCTAGCCTGGTAAATCCCCTAGAGATCTGCAATGGCCGTGTACTGGTGACGTGGCCTGCTTCTGACTGAAGCCTGGAAGGGGAGGATGTGGGATGTTTGAGGTGGATCCCTTAGAGACTTCAAAGAACCGTATCCTCCTCTTCCAGGCTTCAATTAGACAGGCCAGGGTCATGACAGCCATCCCAGGCTGACCCATGCAGAGTTTTAATTATTCCAAAGCAATGGACACTCTTGTTTTTAAATTGTAAGGAAACTTATATTAGAAGCTTCTCTAGAAATCTGTATCACGTAAGAGTAAACTAAAAAGCCAGTCTCAAGGAATATTCACCCTGGAATACTGGAAGTCTTCCTTTACCAATTACATTTGTTGTTGTTGTTGTCATTAGGTGCTATCAAGTCGGTATCCCACTCATAGCAACCCTAGGTACAACAGGCGAAACACTATCATCAGTGCTTCTCTGCTGTTCATAGGATTTTCAATGGCGGATTGATTTTTTGGGAGTGGGTTGCTGGGTCCTTCTCCCAAGCCTACAGCACCTGGTGTTCCCAGGTGGTCTCCCATCCAAGTACTAACCAGGCCTGACCCTACTTAGCTTCCGAGATCTGACAGGATCGGACGCCACAGGGCTATGGCTCAATTACATTTAGGAACAACAAAAATGAACTTGTGTTTTGATTAAGACCGGTTCCAATGCATGTTGCCAGTGATCACAGGAACATGGAGCAGACTTCCCTCTGCTAAAAGCATGCACGAGCCCCACTCTACAAGGTACCCAGAAAACAGCCTTTGGAAGGGTGGAACACGAATGCCTGGGCGTGCGCTCTTGAGCAAACCACTGCAACCACGTGGACTCACCCCCAACACATGTCTATGTGGCTTTAAAGCCATTAACACAGCAAACCTGTGTGTACATGCAACAGACACCACATCTTCCGTAGCAGGGACCCAAGGAGCTTTATGGTGGTTTTTCTTCATCTTCCATGGCTCCTGAAGGAACCCTGGCAAAGGCATCACTCTCAGAAAGACAAAGAAAGAGTCCCTCAATGGTCATTTAATTTGAATTTCCAAGGTGCTTTTGGTAATCCTTGA
Organism: Pedetes capensis; assembly: GCA_007922755.1. NCBI lineage: Eukaryota > Metazoa > Chordata > Mammalia > Rodentia > Pedetidae > Pedetes > Pedetes capensis. The sequence goes on along the minus strand of VMDO01005685.1, from coordinate 20,149 downwards.
AGAGTCTTTATAAATTAAAAGTCCTTGCTAACTCACATGGCGGTGGTGGTGTTATGTGTCATCGAGTCAGGACCCGACTCATAGCAACCCTATGTAGGGTTTTCAATGGCTGATTGTTTTTGGAGTGGGCGCCAGGTCCTTCTCCCAAGCCTACAGCACCTGGTGTTCCCAGGCGGTCTCCCGTCCAAGGACTAACCAGGCTGACCCTGCTTAGCTTCTAAGATCAGATGGGTTTGGATGCTAGGGTGACACAGCTGCAAACATGTAGATGTACCTTTTTGATATACATTTTTCCAGGTCTCTCCTCTTCCCAGAAATACAGTTTACTGCTACATTTGACTGCAATTTCTGCCACTTCATTCCTGGACCTTCCTTGCCTTCTAACCTCACCCTCTTCCATCTCCATATTCCAAATTTATCATCTCATTATCCCTCTAGATCAGTATTCCTCAACCTTTTTCGGCCTTAGGGACTGATTTTGTGGAAGATAATTTTTCCATGGGTGAGGGGAACTGATCTGACAGGAGGCAGAGCTCAGATGGTAATGCTACCCCTGAGGAGTAGCTGTAAATACAGATGAAGCTTCACTGGCTCACTCAACACTCACTTGTATGGCCACTCCCTTTCTGACGGGTAGCAGTTTATGGCCCAGGACCTGGAGACCCCTGTTCTACATTAATTATCCAACCCAAAACATGTATTTTGCTTCTTTCTTCTACAGTCATCAGGCTGGACTGAAATATCATTATAGGGGTTTATCCATCTCCTTTCCCTCTTCGTCAAAAATGTCTCAAGGCTCCCTGCCTCCAGCAATCCCCTCCTACTTCTCTGCTAGCTGTGTGCAGTTCCTGCTGCAGTGGTTTTATAGGTTGCTCGATGTTCTGTATGTGTTTCACCTGTGTTCTAACAGCAACTGCATAAGAACTTTCGCAGCCAGAAGTCTTATCTCTTGCTATGTATTTAATCTGTTCCTCTCTTCTGGCTCTCACCCAAACCCCCAGGCCAAAAAAAAAAAAATCTTTCTCTTCTTTCTCGCAATTCTGGAACGCCTTCAGCATCTTTTTCCCTCTTAAAACCCTGATGTCTCACTTCCTCACTTTATTCCATAACCATTCTTCTACACCCCTCATTATAGTTTTGGTCTGGGTTTTGTCAGCACTGAAAAACCACAGGCTGTTCACGACTCCTTGTCATCTTGACCCTTTGTTGTGCTTTACCTTGTGGGTCAATTTCTATGACTCTTCTCTTGCTCCTTCCTTGCATTCTCCACTATCTGCTTACAACCATATTTTTTTTTCCTTTGCTGCCTCCCTTTGGTGGATATTTTTTCACATAGGATTCCTTTTTCCTTCTAACTTCATTCTTCACATCTGAGCAGCATTCCTTCTATCTCTGTTTACTATACTCTATCAGGAATCACACCTAATTTGTAATTTGGCTGCCCAAATAACTGGCATGAGAGGACTGATAATGGCATTTACTCTGCTATTTTCTCAAGCCTACGTAGTGCCTCAATGATCTTCCTTTTGTGCCTCCAATTTCCAATGACCTTCCCACTAAACCTATTTCTATGGTCACTTTCATAACAAACTACACTTTAGAGGACATAAATTCCCCTACTTCCTCCTTTGCACAATTACTCATCAAGTTCCCATCGCCTAAAACTCTCCCCTACTTGGGATTGTGCAGATACAAGTGTTGTGCCTCTTCCCTAGCCCCTCTGTTCAAAATGCACCCTCCCTCAACAACTTTCTTCAGCCTCCTAATGGCTCATCTCTAAATAAGTGTTCCTTTCTTTGAATTCCCACCCAATGCTATACCACCTTTTATCCTACATCATGGCTAGCTGTATATCTTACCTCCTCCTTTGACTATAACTACTTGAAGGCAGCAACTAAGTCCACCATAATTTAGATCTTATATGTCTCCCAAATGTCCATGTGGTAAGAGCTTGCTGGGAGGTGGTGGGACCTTCAAGAGGTGGTACCTAGTGAGAGAGTGCTTAGGTCACTGGGGGTATGTTCCATGAAGGGGATAGGGGGTACCTGGCCCCTTCCTGTCTTTCCTTTGCTTCCCATCCATTCACACCTGCCATGATGTGCCAGTCCCCACCAGAGGTCTAAAAGCAATGGATCCACCAAATCATGGACTGACCCTCTGAAACCAGGTGCCAAAATAAATCTTTTATCTTTATAAATTGACTTTCTAGGATATTTGTTGGGGCTGGGATTTAGCTCAGTTGGTAGAGTTGGGAGACTCTGCAGTCTCTGAGGTTCTGAATTTGATTCCCAGAACCGCAAAAATGGGGGAAGGACATAGCAATCCACTCCTGAGTCAATCCTGAAACAACCAGCCATGGAAAACTATGAGGGTCGCTATGAATCAGACATGACTGGAAGGTACCTAACAACAACAACAAGGGTATTTGTTATAGTGACAGAGGGTGACTAACACATCTTCATAATGCCTCACCATTTGGGACAGGAACTCATGTCACTCTGTGGTTCTATACCTCAGTTTTTATTTACATAGTATAGAACCACATAAAGGAACTGGATAGGTACCAAAGGCACAAAGATGTGGATCCTTGTTTTCAAGATCACACAGAATCCAGTTTAAGGGAAAGCCTTTTCAGACACAAATCCATCCAGTCCTAAATTACTCATTAAAATATTTTTAAAAAGGGAAACAGCAACTCACACACTACCCAGAAACTATAATATCCACCATTGTCCGTTGTTTCTCTAAAACTGTGGAGCCAGAGCAGTTGTTTCCGCTGCCAGACTTCCAGCAGCAACACTTACAACTTGCCAGGATGGTATGATGCCATCCATTCTTAAAACTCAGAAAGGCTCATTGATTTCTACTAAGAGTTTCTTACACAATCACTTCCCATAAGGCCAAGTGAGACAACCAGGTCTGAAAGAAGCCACAGAATAAAGAGGTGTTATGATATCAACACAGAAATCATTTGACTTCCTTTGCTCACGTCAATTTCCAAAGTACTTCTGGCTTCCCTCAAGTCATAGTAGCCAAAAGTGCAACCTCACAGATACTACATTCCCACTCACAGATACTATATTCCCATTCACCCAGCTGTGGTCTGGCACAACTCCCATGTCCAATTTCAGAGAAAGAAAATTAACATCCTCATGCAATAAAGATCCACTCCCCCGCAAAAAAATCAATCCACCACTGAAAACCCTATGAACAGCAGAGAAGCACTGACAATAGTGTTTCGCCTATTGTACGCAGGGTTGCTATGAGTCTGATACAGACTCAACAGCACCTAACAATAACAACAACAACAACAACAACAACAACAACAACAACAACAACATGCAATAAAGAGGCTCCACTCAAGGCAGGACAACTTAGGACAGGACTTACTATCTACTTCTTCCGGAAGACCAAGGTCATATGAGGCTGGATAGAATAGTAGCTTTATTACAACTGGAACAGAGTAATCGTGCCTGTAAATCATACCTGCTGCTGGATTTCTACTTCACATAATTGTAGTTATGAGTCTATTCTTGTAAGCCAGAACAATTATTGTACAATTAGTCCAGACATGTCTGAGCCCAGAAGGAGAATGTGGATTTCACTCATCATATTTTCCTTGAACAAACCCCAGTGCTACCAAAAATCAGGTCAGTTCAACTTTTCATGCATGGGTTTCTAGCCATTTTCCAAAGGTGAACAGATTTACAAATATACATGGTCCAAATTTTAGGTAGATTTTCACCCTGCCCTGTAAAATAGCAATTGTGGGTTCCAAGAAATAGACAAAAACAAAAACAACAAATAAGCTTGTAACCCCATTCTCAAGGAATCACATAGTCAGGATCCTATAAAACATACACACCCCCGAATCTGGACTGCAAATCCATCGCTTAAACATTGAGTAAATGACTCAATCTGTTTACATGGCAATGTAGCTTTTTACAGTCTTTCCATAAAGAAGTTATTACATCCATTCCCTTTATTTTGTTTAAGAGTGTGTGAATGAGCCCCAGAACCACAAGCTAGTTAAGCAAGCCTTCCCTAGATGGACGGGGTCTCCTATAATTCACCACCACCGGGGGAAATTTTCGGAACCATGTTCGTCGTTTGAAAACACCACAGATTCCCACACGCCAAAAGTATTTCCTGTGCTTTAGGCAGTTTTCAGTGTTCGCTGGATGGTAAACAAGTCCTATTTCTTCCCATTTTTTCTAAGTAAAAGTGTGGCATTTGCACTTCTTCCAGAAGATTTGCACCTCTGAGTGTGTTGCTAGGGTGGGCAGACCATTCAGAGAGGACCGCAAAGTAAGATTGCGAAGGAAATGTGAACTCCAGACGCTCTAATTGATTTCCTAGGATGCAAACGTGCGTTCTAAAAGGAAACCATTTTAAAGCAGTTAGTTTAATGGGGTGCCCCACTGATGTCTATTAAAAGTTATCGCTACAGATTAAAAATAAATTTTCCACCAGGAAGGAAAACAATTTCTTTTTAGGAAGCAGGGAGATGATTAATTCCTGATTTTACATTCTTCATCATGCCTTTCAAACTCCAGCCTGTTAATATTCTCAGGAAAATAGAAATGAAAAACACTTTTTAAAGGGTTAGCATGTAGCAGGGTGGCTTCTTGACTCCGCGTCTCTCCAACCCTGGCTGGATTCTGACCTGGAAAAACTTGCTATTTTTAGATTTTTGTCCTTTTCTAGAAATAGTCACGATAGTGGCAACCACAGCGGGCCGCACAAAGCAAAGACACAGTCCAACTCATCACATCAATCTATCTCTAATCCGTATAAAACTACATCTGAGTGTATAAAAATGCTAGTGTTCTAGAAGGTTGAGTCTCTAGCACGATACGGGCAATTCATTTCCACGGAGAGCTCCAGAAATTGTATACTGTTGTTGATAGATAAAAGTAAAGTCATTAACCCTATGCATAGTTACAGGCACTGCTGTTTATTAAACAGGAAGCATCCTATTAAATTACCTGCTGTCATCCACAACATTGGCCTGCAGCTGTAGCACTGTGGCATCTGATCATGTCAGATCTCAGAAGCTAAGCAGGGTTGGGTCTGGTTAGTACTTGGATGGGAGACTGCCGGCGAACACCAGGTGCTGTAGGCTTGGGAGGAGGACCCGGCAACCCCCTCCCAAAAATCAATCCTCCTTGAAAACCCTATGAACAGCAGAGAATCACTGACAATAGTGTTTCGCCTGTTGTATGCAGGGTCACTATGAGTCAGATGCTGACTCGATGGCACCTAACAACAACAACATCCACAGCATCAACAACTGAGGCAGAAACACTCTGCCTACCACGCACCCAGCTCTAGCCAGAGATGCATGGATCCCTGTTTTCCAGACCAGCCTTATCCAACCTTAATTTCTTGTTTCTCTGGTGTTCAGATAGCCACACATTTCTCTAAGAAACCCACCTTAATTTATTTTTATTTTGTTATACTGTTGTGTGGTGCTGAGGGTGGAACCCAGGGCCTCACACATGCTAAGCAAGTGCTCTACCACTAAGCAATCCCCCATCCCCCAGCAGAATTTTTATTTGCCCTTGGAATGGGTGATCTGGAGGCAATTCACTCTAGTAAGAGTCACTGTGGACTCATAGTATTTCCCTGAGGTTCTTAAACAATTTCCTCCCAACCTGTCATTGTATCTTGGTTTAAATCATGATAAATCAAGCCGGGCGTGGTGGCACACGCCTGTAATCCCAGTGACTCAGGAAGCAGAGGCAGGATGATCGCAAATTCGAGACCAGCGGCAGTCTAGTAATTTAGCGAGACCCTGTCTCAAAAAGTAAAAAAAAAAAAAAGGGCTGCGGATGCAGCTCCATGGTCCAGCACTTGCAGAGCATGCAAGCGCAAGGCCCTGGGTTCAAACCCCAGGACCCCAAAAATCATCATCATCATCATCATCATCATCATTGTCATGATAAATCAGAAATGAGCACTACAGATGTGCCCTTTCCCCGAACCCAGTGAGAGAGTGCCAGTAATATTTCTTTCCTCTCATTTGCTCACATTCTGCCCACATTTTAAGCAAATGTTCCTTCTCAGTGCGTTGATTTTAAGCATTACCTGCCGCCATAGAAAAAGAAACAATATCGCTTTAACGACTGCCACTTTGCATTGCTAATCTCCCCTAACTATGAGTCTGTGTGGCAGTGTGGGAAATGAGCTATTATTTATACCTCCCTGGGGGAAAAAAAAGATATGACTGTTGGAAAGACAGATGTCCTTATAAATAGCCAGCAAAAATAACCGCCAGAAACAACAAGAGACAGCTACCACCTAAGTCTTAACTTCTGCTGATGGCTTCTCATCCTTGTAGTGACTCCAACTGCAGGTGCAGCGGCCAGCTGGGCCTATTAAAGTGTAGAGGCCTCTCGCTATCTAACAAACATCAAGATGCTTAAAATAGTACTCAGCCATGAAGAAGGATTTCCTAGAATACAAACAGCCTAGCTTCAAAAATGGGGCTGGGATTTAGCTCAGTTGGTAAAGCGCTGCGCTGCAGTCTCTGAGGTGCCGAGTTCAATTCCCAGCACCACAGAAATGAGAAAAGGATGTGGCAACCCACTCCCAAGGCAATCCCAAAACAATCAGCCACTAAAATCCCTATAAGGGTCGATATGAGGTGGACATGACTCTACGGCACCTAGCAACAACAACAGCTTCAAAAATAATGGCATTCCATCAAGACAGCACATCCAACCAAGAGAACCCAGTCCCTTCCAATTCTAACATGCCACAAGGTATTGCTTGCCTCTTAGGGAGACAAAGGGCCAAAAGGAACCTTCCTGGAGACAGGATGCAGTTGCTCAATGGAAAGACACCTCCGTGGAATCCAGAGGCCACTAAACTTGAAATCCTTGCCCTCACCAATGTCAAGGCCCTCCGTTGCCTCTGCTTGCCACGGAATTGCGTCAGTGGCTAATGCACGTACTGGCAGCCAGCCGTCTCCCATTTATCAGTCTCCTGATCCCGTACCCATTTCATCTGAGTCTTCAATGGTGAAAGACAAAGTTCTTAGATTTTCAATCTCAACGCAGTCCAGGCTATGAAGAATGCTTGACATGGTAGGTGCTATATGTTATTGTTGTTAGGTGCTGTCCAGTCCATATCTGAATTGGACTGCCAAAAGAACCAACAGATCTGTCCTAGAAGAAGTACAACCAGAGTGCTCCTTGGAAGCAAGAATGGCCAGACTGCGTGTTACAAACATCAGGCATATAGTCAGGTGAGATCAATCCCTGGAAAAAGACATCATGTTCGGGAGAGTGGCAGGTCAACGAAAAAAAAGGAAAACCCTCCACCAGATGGATTGACACAGTGTCTGCAACAATGGGCTTAAACATAAATAAGACCGTGTGCCTGGCACAGAATCGGGAAGTGTTTCAATCTGCTGTACATAGGGTCACTATGAGTCGGACTCAACTGGACGGCACCTAACAACAGCAACACCGATCCTGTACCCAGCCTCATTCTGCATGCCATCCGCTTTGTGAATGAAGGGTGGCACCAGCTCTTTGTTTGCATAAAGAATGCAATGCAGAGTAGCGTGGACACAACCTGGGCATGCTAGCCAGAGTGGAGGCTCTGCAGCCTACCCTCCTGGTCACTTCAGAACTTCTGAACCTGTCCAACAACAGCAAGAAGATCCCGGCAACCAGTGGTCAAGACACACTTCAAAGCCCAGCTCGGCCCCTGCGTGCCTGCTTAAAAAATAACAGTGGGTTAGGGATGAATCGTCAACATAAAGACAATTCTTTCTTTTGCTCTGTTAACTGCCAACACTGCCAGGGACACCCACTGCAAACAGCAGGTTGTTGTTGTTGTTAGGTGCTATCCAGTCAGTATCTGACTCATAGTGACCTCATAGGGTTTTCAATGGCTGACTTTTTTTGGGATTGCCTTGGGAGTGGATTGCCAGGTCCTTCTTCCGTTTTTGCAGTGCTGGGAATTGAACTCGGGACCTCAGAGACTGCAGCGCAGCGCTCTACCAACTGAGCTAAATCCCAGCCTGTGCAAACAGCATAAGGGCCTTTAAATCCATAAGCCCTGGGCGCCTCTCCATGCTGCCTCTGCTTACACTCTAGACCTCTCTGGTCTCTTGGCCATGATAACCCTTTTCATGCCTCTGTTCTTCTGTTCAGGCATCCCCTCTGCCTAAAATGTTCTCTTTTTCTCTCTAAAACTCGAAAACACGTCACTTCTTCACTATAGGAATGTTTCACCTTGAACTTCCTGTCCAGGCAAAAGTAACCCTTTTGATAATCCAGAGAGGCTTTCCCAAGAGACATGAGGTGCTGTGGGTTCTCATAGTACTTGGAGCACAAAACTGAAAGATCAAGAGGTGGAGGATGGAGGAACTGCCATCCTGCCCAAACTGAGTTCTCAAGGGCAGGAACTGTCCTAGCACACAGGAGGCTGGGGCAGGAGGACGGGAAACCTGAAGTCAGCCTGGGCTACACAGCAAGTTCAAGGGCAGTCTGGGGCACGAAGGGAGACCCTGTTTCAGAAAAAAAGAAAAAAAGAAGGTCAAGGAGGACATCTTCTTCACAGCACCAATGGCAGACCACAGAGCACATGCTCATAAATACTCGCTGAATGAAAACAATGTCCTAATCGAACATTAGACCATCTAACTCATAAAGGCACGTGGCACTGAGGGTTGGCTTGGAGTCAGACCTAGGCTGAAACATTTACCAGCTGGGGGAACTCTGCTAAGCCACTTGTTTTTCTGAATACTTCATGGGGATGCTTATGGATAAACTGCACATTATCCGCAAACATGAGGCTGGGATTTAGCTCTGCTGGTAGAGCACCTGCTCTGCAGTCCCTGAGGTCTCAGGTTCAATCCCCAGGCCCACAAAAACAGGAGAAGGATCTGGCAATCTACTCCCAAGGCAATCCCAAAAACAATCAGCCAAGGAAAACCCTATGAGGGTCGCTATGAGTTGGACATGACTCGACGGCACCTAACAACATCTGCAAACACGGAGCGCAAATGTGTCTCCTAACAGGCACTCCTGCGGAGTCGTTAAACTTTGCAAAATTAGAAGTTCCCATGGAACTCTCAGACCCAGCTAACTACACACAAAAGATGTACCCAAATACTTCTTCCTAATGGCTTTTTTCCTGCAGCCATAGCCCTGTGACATCTGATCCTGTCAGATCTCAGAAGCTAAGCAGGGTCCGGCCTGGTTAGTACTTGGATGGGAGTCCACCTGGGAACACTAGGTGCTGTGGGCTTGGGAGAAGGACCCGGCAACCCACCCCCAAAAATCAATCCACCACTGAAAACCCTATGAACAGCAGAGAAGCACTGACGATAGTGTTTTGCCTGTTGTACGCAGAGTCGCTATGAGTCGGCACCTAACAAAAACAACAGTGGCTCTTTACTGGCTCACGATGCACAGTAGACATAGTCCCAACTGAAACCTGCAGTCTTGAACTCACACTAAATTTTCTTGTGCAGTCGGGGGATGCTGGCTTCCCTGAGGGAGCCTGGCAACAACCCTGTATACATCTTATCTGATTGAGAAATGACTCAGCCACTACTTGAAATGGAGAAAGCCAGGTATGTAAACACCATAGTTTGAAAATAAAAGAGGAATTCCACAGACCAACAGAAAACCAAAATCACTGAAGCCGGCCTGGCAAAGACAGTATGGGTTAGAAACAAGGCCAATGTCCACCAAGGAGGCTATTCGACAACCAGAGGACCAGAAATAACGCTCAACTGGGGTACACGAAACCTAACGTGAACTCTAATGACAGATGAAATTAGCAGAACTACACTTAAAATGTATTCTTAGAAAGAAAAAGGCAAAATGAGTTAATGCTACTACAAGTGTTATGGTAAATGTAACTGTTACAGCTCCCCTTTACAATTTTTAGCTCCTTTCATTCAATGTGTCTGGTGCAGTTCGGAGATGCCGGTTTTAGGAACTTCACAAACAAAAATTTTAAAAGATAAACTAATACCATGTAAGGCAAGCCTTTCAAGTCCACTGCTGTGAATTTATTTTCCGATCCTCCTAATCTTGAAGAAAAAACATTAGACATCTAAATATTAAATCTATTTCAAAAGAGTAACATACGGTGCTTCCTGTTATTGTTAGGTGCCGTCGAGTTGGTGTCCAACTCATAGCAACCCTACGTACCACAGGCGAAACACTATTGTCGGTGCTTCTCTGCTGTTCATAGGGTTTTCAATGGCTGATTGTTTTTGGGGGGAGTGGGCTGCCGGGTCCTTCTCCCAAGCCTACAGCACCTGGTGTTCCCAGGCGGTCTCCCATCCAAGGACTAACCAGGCCCAACTTGCTTAGCTTCTGAGATCTGATGGGATCGGATGCCACAGTACTACGGTGCAGGCACGGTGCTTTCTAGCTAATTTCTATGGTAACTTTACCAACATTAAAATGATTAAGTTATTTTAAAAAAAAAACTCCTTGTACAATCAAGCACGTCTATGTTAACCATCCTCTTCATCAAAATCAGTTCATGTACCAAAATGTTAAATTAATACCATGCGTGAGGGACTTGGTACCCCTGCTTAGCATAACGTTCTACCGTGGAATGGCAACAACTCTAAAGGCATCACGTCCAGTCCTGTGCCACATTGCCAGATTTCTATATCAACAGAAATATTATAATGTATATTAGTTATTAAGCTATCCTATGCAATTGTGATTACTATTATTATTTTCCTTAGTGTTCTTAAAATGATGTTTCAAAAACAACAATTCCCATCTCATCTCACTATCTGAAAAATGTGCAACCTTCTATTATGATAGAACTGGGGTTTAGCTCAGTTGATAGAGTGCTGCTCTGTGCTTTCTGAGGCCCTGGGTCTGATCCCCAGCACCACAAAAATGGGAGAAGGATGTGGCAATCCACTCTCAAAACAATCCTGAAACGATCAGCCATTGAAAACCCTATAAACAACAGAGAAGCACTGACATAGTGCTGGGCATGGCATGATGTTGGGGATGTTTTGTCCTGTTGTACATAGGGTTGCTGTGAGTCAGACCCAACTTGAGGTACCTATCAACATTATGGTAAAGAAATGTTATAATCGCATCTCAAAAAATTTTTTAAAAAAAGTTTTAAAGAGAGATCTAGGGGTGCAGCTCAGTGGTTGAGTGCTTGCCTAGGAAGCACCGGCACAAGCCCTTGGTTTCAAGCCCCAGTAATGAGGAACAAAAAAAAAAAAAAAGGAAAGGAGGGGAGAAAAAGGGAGAAGACAGGAGAGGAAAGGAAAGGAAAAGGAAAAGAAGTTAGTTATAAAAAGTGCCTGGATTTTTTTTTTTTGTACTAGGGGAGGGGGGATGTTGAACCCAGGTCTCCATGACTGAGTCACAACCCCAGCCCCTCTGTTAGTTTTTATTTTGAGACAGGGTCTCTTGCATAGGCTGTCTCTGGCCTTGAACTCGAGTGTCTGGGATTACAGAAGTGCACCCCGGCCCCTGGCAAACTGTCCGAATTTTGACACCACTATTTCATTTACCTAACTGGTTCTGACACAAGGAAAGAAATTCATCACAAAAATACATTAGCAATTTATTCCGCTGCACTCAGAGTGACACGGGAGTCCCCTAGACTCTCTCAGGCCTCATCCGTGGGGACTCAGGCTCCTTGGATCCTCCCAGCTCCAACATCCCAGGCACCATCTTGTTGTTCATTTCTAGCTTCCATGGTACAAGTTACCCCTGAGCCACTGCAAAAGATGAGAAGGACCCACGTGCTTGTCATCCATCCTCCATTCTCAGCAGCCCTTGCGGTTGTTGTTGTCAGGTGCCGTCCAATCAGGTCCAACTCATAGCAGCCCTCATAGGGTTTTCAATGGCTGATTGTGTCAGGATTGTTTCGGGAGTGGATTGCCACCTTCTTCTCCTGTTTTTGTGGTGTTAGGGATCGAACCCAGGTCCTCAGAGAGTGCAGAGCAGCACTCTACCCACTGAGCTAAACCCAAGCCATCAGCCTTTAGTCCATATCAAATCTCTATCCTCAGGAAATAAGAGACCATGTATAGCGATGGATGGCATTTTTAAAATAGTAACCCACACTGGCTCTAGAAGACCTAGCCATGTGCTCAGTTCCTGCCTACTTGGTGACATGGTACATTTACCAAGATTAGAATATAATACTCTGGTGCAAAAAGTCAATCTGTGGAAATTCTAAGACCAAAAAGACATCTGGAAGAGGGCCTGCTGTGATAGCAGCCCTATTCTAATAAGGTGCTACCCATGCAGAACGGTGGAACAGATACTGGGCACATCCTAGGACATGTGATCAAAAAATACTGTGAATGTTGCTGCCACACACCAGCCAACGGGAAGGCAGTAATCTCCAATATGGGAATTGACCAACCAAGTGTTACGCCTTAGGAGCAGGGCATGGCAGGTGTCAACCTGTTCGGTGCTGTCAGTAGGGTGTGAGCTCTAATGGAGAGAAGGTGTGCTTTAAAGTAGCCCTCAATCAGGATCACAAACAATGTTCTGGTACAGCAGTTTCTGTCAAATCAACATCACGGTGCGTCCTCATCCACCTAATTCACTGGATCTGGCATGGAGTGATTTCTGGCTCTTCCTGACCAAGTACAGTAAACGTTTCAATCAGTTCAGGACCTCAAGGCAGCCAGCACAGCACAACTAAGTATACACGTGAAAGAGGACTTCCAGAACTGCTTCCAAAAGTGGCAAGAACAATGGGATACACGTGTCCGAGGCCAGGGAGAGTGTTCTGAAAGAGACTGATGGTGATGGGTCTTTTATTGTAATATATATATATTTTTTATTTAAACATGCACTGTATGTTTGGCTCACACCTCCTAGTTGCCACATCCTATTCCCAGGTGCCGTAGCTCCTACAGACAGCAAGTCAGAAGAAGACCATGCTCTCAAAGAGCTCAGACTCCACAGGGGAGCACAGGAGGACAGGAAGACAATAACACCGGCATGAACGAAGCCATCCACAGCTCGAGAGCGTCAAAACACTTAAGTCTCACCGTGGCGGGAACACTGAGATGTTCTACAGTACCAACGCTTTGAGCTGTGTCAGGGACTGCAGTGCTGGGTGGCAGTCCCTGTGTGCTAAACGGGTAGCATTACTGCCTCCCAACCCGCTGGAAGGATTTCAATATTTTAAGTCAGAAGGGGAGACCAACTGAAAATCGACCACTAGGCAGGCACAGAAGGGAAAGAGATTTCTAAAACAAAAATCACAGTGGGAAGCGGTGATGGAGAAAAATAATACAGCAGAGAGACTGTTTCATAGATGAGTTTTATAGAGATACATATGAGGTAATATAGATATATTCTGGCTATGTATATTGTTGTTGTTGTTAGGTGCCGTCAAGTCGGTATCCGAATCATAGCAACCCTCATAGGGTTTTCAATGGCTGAGTGCTTCAGGATTGCCTTGGGAGTGGATTGCCAGGTCCTTCTCCCATTTTTGCGGTGCTGGGAATTGAACTCGGGGCCTCAGAGACTGCAGCGCAGTGCTCTACCCACTGAGCTAAATCCCAGCCCTCTGGCTATATATAATGGTGTCCAATAAAATCATCAGAAACTTTAGAATGAGAGTAAGTCAATGAAGGGATTCCATTATGACCCTTTTGACGGATACAAAGCAAAACCTGTTGGAAAAAATTTAGCAGTGTTGAGAATTTTTCTTGGTGTATGAAGGTCTTGATTCATTATTAGTTAATATATCACATTATTATCAGAATTTTGTTTCTATAAAAGACGTGAAGGTGTGTAGATAAAAGTTAGAATCTCAGCACTATACAGGTTTGAGAAACATAAAATGGAAGCGAACATAAAGGAAGTAAGAAGTAAGTTTCAGAAGCCGGGCGCGGTGGCGCACGCCTGTCATCCCAGCAGCTCGGGAGGCGGAGGCAGGAGGATCGCAAGTTTGAGACCAGAGGCAGTCTGCGTAACTTAGTGAGACACTGTCTCAAAAAGTAAAACAAATGGGGAGGAGGTGGCAACTCAGTGATCCAGCACTTGCAAAGTATGCAGGTGCGACGCCCTGGGTTCAACCCCCAGTACCACAAAAAAAAAAAAAAAAAAAAAAGTAAGTTTCAGAAGGGATAAATAAGAAGAGACAAAGTTAGGATTTGGAGGATGCACACAAAACTCTCTATGATAGCACTGGGGGACATTTAGGGTCAGACCCTAACTTCTATTTACAACTGACGAATTATATCCAAGTCCCAGAAGAGGCCTACAGAACTCTCATACTTTCTGACCACCTTTTAGAGTTAAATGTAAAGTGTATGAAATTCAATGTAGAAGATAACAGCTGGTAGGAAAAAGTTGCCATGTAATAGAATGGGGCTTTTTAAAGTCACCTATTGGGAAAAACAAGAGTCATCATTACATAATGGCACTTCACGTGTCCAACTTCCTCAACTGTCTCAAAGAAAGCAGAAAACCAGGAGGAAGTTGTTTTTCTTCCTCCAAAAAGAAGCTTCTAAATAACAAAAATAAATGTCACAAAGGTCACGAGCTAACCCTTATAGACTGACTTTCAGGAAAGTCCCCTTGGTCCTCTATGTGCTGTCGGACACCATTCTAAGGAGTGTGATTCTCCCTGCTAATAAAAGAGCTTTGAAGCTGCCACCTAAAGAGGGTGCGGTTTGGGCACAGTTTTGTTAGGCTCAGGCACAGGGCAGCAGTAGGAAATGAAAGCTGGAAGTAAAAAAGGGGGCCAAAAATCTAAACACAAGACACAGGGGGAAAGGCATTCCAGGGGACCTCTGTCTCCAAAGAAAATTGTCCCGCATGCCTCAGAAGCCCCTAAGAAAAAAGGCACAAATGATCATTTATGCTCATAAACTAACAAAGGCATATTCCAAATCGAAACTCAGAATGGTTAAGGAAAGCGAGACAAGAAAGAAGCCCATCTCAGGTTATGGATGAATTAAAATTACTTGCCAATGACACAGGTGGATGAGGCATTAATGTGTCTCCACCAACAACTTTTTGATCACCATATATTTGTGATACATATATACATATATGTGACGTGTATATATGTGTGTGATACATATATATACACATATATACACATATATATACACATATATATACACATATATATATATGCAATGGACAAGACAAGCATTTTTTTGTTTGTTCTGAATATGTACAATTCTTTCTGCTGCAATGCAGAAGCATCATTCAAGGACTTAAACATTTCAAGGTAGATATTCTCATCTAAAATCAATGCCCGTTAATATTACTATTTTCCCATAGCCTTGTGGGAAGTTTATAGCCCAGAAACCCTCCAAGCAAGTCAATGTTATCTTTTATGTCTTTCCTTACATTAAATCTGGAGGCTCTAGTTTTATGTTTGAGATGTCATGGCTTACAGTAACATTAAGAATGACGGTCTGGGGCTGGGGGTGTGTCTCAGTAGTAGAGTGCTTGTCTAGCTTGCTTGAGACCCTGGATTCAATCCCTGGAATCTCATAAAATAAATAATAAATAAATAAATAAATAAGCCAGGCACCATAATGCATATCTGTAATCCCAGTGATTCAGGAGGCTGAGGCAGGAGGATCTCGAGTTTGAGGCCCAAGGCAGCCTGTGCAACCTAGCGAGACACTGTCTCAAACATATAAAATAAAAAAGAGGGTGGGGGGCCAGTGAGTTGTAGAGCACTTGCTCAGCATGCACGAGACCGTGGGTTCAACCCCCTACTGCAAAAAAAAAGAAAAAAAAGGCAACTTACATTACTGGAGGATACAGCCATTTTTACATTACAGTGACAAGAGCTGCAATCCTATAGTTGGTCAAAATCCAGGTAACTGACAACAGAGTAAATGACACAGATCCTTAACTTTGGATCATGTCTAATATTCCAGTCTAAATGCATATATTTCACACTGGCGTTGGCAAAGCTAAAGCACTCAATTGACATCTATGACACCAAGTTAATATTGAAACTGAGCAGACCTGGGGAGTTGACTGAGTAAACACCATTTAAGAGTATAGAAAACTCCAGAAAAGGGGGGGCCGTGGGAAAGGGTCCTAGAAACACATATGTTGTCGTTGTTGTTGCTGCTGTTGTTAAATGAGCTCTTACAATCGCAACAGATCAATTTGGACATCTCAGATTTGGTACTTGGAATACCTTTCCCAAAATGATGCAATTCACAGACCAGGCCCATGGCATTTTCTATGTGGTACCCTCCAGGAGGGAGTGCACTTACAAAATTGGATAATCATCAAAGCTGAAAGGGCAAGAGAGGGATCAAAAATCCATCATAACCAATTTGAGGGCAAAAATAAATAAATAAATAAACAAACAATGGAAAATTTGAAACTCAAAGAAGAGAAAGAAGTTATTATCCCAGCAAATCTGTTCACATTCCAGGGGCATCTTCCCCAGGACCCACCTGTTATCCTCAAATCTTAGAACCTTGATCAACCATAAAAATCAACCTGAGCACGTGCAGAAAAATAGCTCTATACTGCCCCCTAGTGCTGGAGAGTCCCTCTTCTCTTTAGGCTAAAAAAACTATAAGGTGAGTAGTTCCTCTACTTTTAGGCACTTCCTGCTGCCAACCCTCCAAGAGCTAAACATAGCCCAATCCTCTGCCCACAGATTAGGAAACAGCCAGGCTATTTTTAGCATCTTGAATCTTAGGAATGGAAATGGTCCAGCTTCAGATGGCAACAGAATGTGTGTGGCCCGGCTTAATGAACTCACCTCTCCAGAGGGTGCGAGCCTACTTCAAGTGACCAATGAGGGCAGGCTGCCTGAACGCTCTGGGGCCCACTGCAAAGCGATGACAGATCGAGAGACAGAACCACAAGGAAAGGACAAAGAGAGGGACAGGTAGCAAGGGAGCCCGAGAAATGCAGAGACAGCAGGAGGAGAAACTACGCGTGGCCCGAGCAGCAAAAGGAAGCAGACAGAAGCTAGGATTGTGCACTGTTGTCATTACAGAGACGCCTGTCTAGTACAAAGCAATATTTCGAGCTGGACATTTATTTTACAGAGCAAGAACAAAGTTTGGTCTGATCTGCTTCCTGCCAGGGTCCAGCTGGTGCTGGGGCTCCTTTGATCACTTTCCCCAGCCCTCAGCAGGTCCCGTGATTAGAGATAGATCCCGAGGCTGCCCTTTGATCAGCAGCTCAAGGAGCCTGCAGGTGCCACGAGACCTCACATCAGTAAGTGGCAAGGAGCAGCCACAATAACCCTGGCTGATAAATGTGAAACTATAGCTTGGTGCACACCCAACAAATACAAACAATGTCTACCAAAGCCCGAGAATCCTTATTTTATCTACTTTTGTACTCCAGAACATTCTGTCCTTTCTTAAGGAAGAATACATGATAGACTTTAAATGCAGAAGTAGAGCTTTGAAACACCCCAAATGTAAAGAAAAAGTCACTGTGCCTTAAAACTAAAGTGCACTCCATTCTGATTTTCTGCTTGTGTGCATCTCACCTGTTGCGTGAAGTGAGAGCATCCTTGCATTGTACACAGATGACATACGAAGCAGAAAAACACGGGCATTTCTTTTCAAACAACAGTAAGAACCACCACTTGTAAACAGGGTGTTTAATATTCCAATTTTAGACAGCCTACATTAACATTGTGGTTTCATGTGCCGGTATAAAATTTCTATTTACAAAGGAGTCTCAAAAATGACTTCATAATGGCAGATCAAGAGAAAAAGAGTTTAGAAATTGAATGATGTAAATCATATGGGGTTCAGAGGCTAAGCAAATTACACACCCCAAAGTTTCTCTGGCTTTATGAAAAGAGCCTTTCTCTAGCTCTGAGCAATCCCAGCCCAGGGGAACTTGCATCTGAGAGTTTTCTAAACATTTCAGGTACACTTGAAAGCCGAAAGTAATTCTCATTTCCTATGCAGGATTAAGTCGTTTCCAACACACACAAAATAGCAGTCATTCACTAACACACACAAAAAACACACCACCAGAAAGGTAAGGGCTTTGGAGCACAAAGGCACGTTTCAAAAAAAAAAAAAAAAATAGAGCGCTAGAGAAATATATTTTTGGTTCCCTTAAAAGAACATCCACGCAGCCTCTTGACCTCTATATTTCTTTATCTCCTTACTAATTGATGCCTTTCCACTTAGAGTGGTTCAATTAACGCGGCTCATACATTTCTCGACACCCCCCACCAAAAAAAAAAAAAAAATCTGAGTAAAGTCAAACGTGCCAAGACTCATTCATTATGGATTCCTTTTTACAGACACTCCTTAAAAGTTCCAACGCTGGCCACGAGCGACCCTGCGATGTGGTCTGAACTGCCGTTCACAATCGCTCCCAGAGCCTCCTCTGCCTAGGCGGAGGCTGCGGGACACCCCGCGCTGCCGGGTCTGAGCTCCGCTGCAACTCCTGCAGCTGCAAACCCAGCGCGAACTTCCAAAAGTCGAGACGCCGAGGATGCACGGACCGCGCATCTGCCCCGGGAGGGCCGGGCTGACAGCCTTCGCCGGCCGGGGACCCTCACGCGCCAGCGCACAATGCCAGAGCGAACGCACGCGGGGAGCCCCCGCGAGGAGGGGCGCGGGGCCAGACTCACCGTTCTGCTCCTTGTCGCTGGAGAACTGGAACTTGCTGCTCAGGTTCGACTCAGCCCTAGCGCCGTGTCTCTGGCCGGCCAGGGCAGATGTCAGCAGGAGGAGGCCGAGGAGGAGCATTTGGCTGACTGGGGCGAGGGCTCCCTCGGCGGGCACTGCGAAGCGGCGACTCCGAGCGTCTCAGCGGCGCCCGGGGACGGCGGCGGCTGCGGGCGGGACGCGCCGAGCGGGCTCCGGCAGCCGAGGATCGCGGGGTAGTGACCGCATAATCCCATCCAAAAACTTCCTCCCCGAGCCCTTCTCCCGCGCGGCTCCCGTGCTCGAGAAGGATCAAAGCAAAACCTGGACCTGAACCAGTTTCCCAAGGTTTAAACAAATCCCGAGCCGGGCTGGGGCGGTGGGGGTGGGGGTGGGGGGGCCGGCGCGGGAGGAAAGAGGGGGTGGGGACGCGGGGGAGCCGGGGGCGCGGCGAGGAGTCGTCCGCGGGGCGCGGGGCGCACCTGTCGGGGGACGGCCGGGGCGCGCGCGCGGGGCGCGTCCGGAGGCCCGGGCGGCAGCGGAGGCGGCGGCGGGGCCCCCTCGGGCCGGCGACAAAGCTGCGGCGCGGGACGCGGCTCCGCGGGCGCCCCGCTCCGCCCCACCCCCAGCCCCGGAGGGGGAGGGGAGCAGCCCGGAGAGGGCGCCGCGCGGGTCCCGGGGGCGCTGGGAGCGGGGCGGCGGGGTGCGGCTCCCCCCGCGTCCTGCGCGCGCTCCCCCGCCGCCGCGCGGACCCCCGCTCCTGGCTGGAGCTTTACGCAGCCCAAGTCCACCGCGCGCTCGGGGGAATCCGGGGTTAGCTCGCGTGGGGCTCGCGGGGGGGTCGATCCCCTTCCCCCCACGCCTGAGCGCCGGAGCGAATCTCGGGGCGCGGCGGCGGCTGCTCTGCCCCGGCTGGCGAGGGCAGGCTGGGCGCGCCCGCAGGACTTCGCTTGTCCCCTCCCCTTCTCCAGCCCCCCCTCCCCGGCGGGCGGAAGGTGGGGGCCGCGCGCGGGGCGGGGGGGGGCCGCCAGCTGGCTGTCCAACAGGTGCTGGCGCGGACGGGGGTGCGGCAGGGGGCGCTGCAGCCGGGACCCACACCGCCGGCGAGGAATGCCGCCGGGGCGGCCCCTGGCTCCCTTCCCGCAGGGCGCCCCTGACCCCAAATAAGGAGCCCGCCGGCGGCGGGAGGGTGCAGTGGACGCGGGCCGCGCGGGAGGGAACTTCCTGCCACCCCCTCTCCTCCCGCGCTCCCCAGGCTGGCGATCGTCATTCATTTCCAAGGGATCCCCACTCCCCGAGGGCGCCGCCGGGACCCGCGGCCAGGGCTTGCTGCGCCGAGGACGGGAAGTGGAATTCACCGATCGCTTTCCAACAGGCACCTCTCTCAAAGGCAGGGTGGAAAAGGCAAAGATAAAGACAGGCGGCCCAAGGAGCCACATCCCTTGGACAAAGGCACGCCTGGGTGTGTGGAGCGCCCGCTGTGTCGGGCACCCGGCCCGGGGCGGGGACTGGAGCGAGGAAAACAGACAGAAGGCCCTGCCC